>CAUYPK010035119.1:0-109479 GCA_963574355.1 Loris lydekkerianus | reverse complement strand
TTAGGTGATATCTCAAAGTAGTTTTGATTTGCATTTCTCTGATGATTAAGGATGATGAGCTTTTTTTCATGTGTTTGTAGATTTTGCGTCTGTCTTCTTTAGAGAAGTTTCTCTTCAAATCCCTTGCCCACCCTGAAATGGGGTCTCATGTTCTTTTCTTGCTAATAAATTTGAGTTCTCAGTGGATTCTGGTTATTAGACCTTTATCGGAGGTATAACCTGCAAATATTTTGTCCCATCCTGTGGGCTGTCTGCTTGCTTTACTCACTATGTTCTTGGCTGTGCAGAAGCTTTTTAGTTTGACCAGGTCCCAGTAGTGTATTTTGGATACTGCTTCAATTGCCTGGGGAGTCCTCCTCATAAAATATTCACCCAGACCGATTTCTTCAAGAGTTTTCCCTGCACTTTCTTCAAGTATTTTTATAGTTTCATGTCTTAGGTTTAAACTTTGGATGTTTTAGTATCACTTTAGACAAGGGCTGCGGACTGGCACTGTAGCATTAAATGCCGTATAAAACAATGAGATATCTAGTTTTCTTACATTCAGTATTTGCATTGTAACCATTTAGTAGTACTCTGCTATACTGGTATACTAAGTCAGTTGGATGACTTAGGTGATTTGGGTATTTTTCCCCTTTAAGACACATCTTCCCTTAAATTCTGTTGAAACATTTACAAATGTTAAAGCTTATAAGTAATAAAATTTAAATGGTATGTATGATGTAATGGGTTATAAGCTTGAGTTCTAGAATAATGCAGACCTTATTTGCATTTATCTTTGGACAAAATATTGAATACTTCTTAATCACACTTTATTCACCTGTGAAATGGGACCCTATTTTCCTATATTAAAAAGGTGTTGCAAGGATTAAGTTAGGCGGTACGTACAGAATACTTAGCACAGCATCATTGTTCAGCCTTCATTAGCTTCTATTATACTTATCATTATCTCCTGGATGCAAGTGTTTCAAACTGGCAAAAAAGAGCCGAACAAATATTTTCGTATTTCAAGTTAACAACTAATTTGCAAGTTTGCAGAAATTATATTTTGTAGTGAGAGGTGCATGGCAAATAGAGAAATCCATCCTAATTCAGGTTTGAGTTGAACATCTTTCTTGGGAGCCAAGTCTTCGTCTATAATGCAAGCAGAAAGTCTTGATGAAAACAAAATAACCTCTCCATATAAAAACTTGTTTTTTGCATGTAAAATTACAAAAACCTGTGTCAATTTGTACTAAAATTAAAATAATCCATCCTCTATTTATTTTCATTTCTTAAGAATTGTTAGAGTTTTGCTTTCATGGGAGGTGTTGATAGGTTTTTGTGAAAGGAACAAACTTTTCTCCTTTGAAGGAAAAGACACTGTGTTCTTGAAAAATTGTAGTGTTTTGTTATATCGAATAGTTTTTTCAGCAAGAATGGGTGGTGAGAACATTATAAAGGCAGGCAAAGTACTGGGCCTAACTATGATGATTCCTTCTAACCTCTCATATGTTGGACAAAACCGCAGTAAATAAAGGGCTCTTCTCTCAACCTGCTTCTGAGGTGATGTGTGAATCTGGTCTTAAGTCATTTAACCTGCCCATTGAACAGTCCTCCCTACATCTCATGGAAGAAAGGGTAAAATGAGATAAAAGGAGCTCAAACATAGCCAAGATCTCAAAAATTCCCAAAAGGAACCTTTGCACCTTGCAAGCAGACTTCCCTAATCTGTGAATATATTTATTAATGTGCTGTCAAGGAAAATATGGGAGAAGGATGATGAGGCAATTACGAATGTGATCCTGTCCAAAGAAATGCTTTGGAACCTTGGAAATAAGCTAGCTCTGAAGATCCAAGTAAGCCAGAAAGTTTTAATTACAGGCATTCCCCGAGTTAGGCATGAGGTAGGTTCTACGGAGTTGGTAATGTGCTGCATATGTAAGTTGGAACAGGTACATCTACCTACTACCAGTAATAGCCTCTGTTGGTAACTGTGAGTTGTACGTCAGCCATATGTTTATAACTCGGGACTTACTGTAATCACCTACAAGGTTCATGTCATTCTGTTATCTGGAACTCTGGAACTGCCTGTATTCCCATGACATCTCCCTGGAATGATCAAACCAGATTACCCCCAAATAAACTAAGACAATTAATAATGTGCTTACATACTGGAAAATAAGGGCTATCTAGAAATAAATAAGTGATAGTTTGACATAAAATGGCTTCATAGTTGTAATCACAATATTGTTTTATTTTGAATGACACAGCCAACTACCTGTAAACCTTTTGGGTCCTTAAGGTTCCAAAAGATTTTAAAATAGGAACTGACTTCCAAGAATCTTGCTTTTTATTCCTGTTTCTGAAATGTCTCTCTCTCTTTTTCTCTTTTTGTCCCTCTCTCTTACTTTTGTCTTCTTTTTTCTCTTCCATTTTACTTTTCCTCTGTTTTTAGCACTTTTCTCTTTTGATTTCCCTCTGCCTTTCTCCCACTGGTCTCTAGCCTTCAATTCTTTCCTCCCCCATCTTTTTCAAGATCCTTGAAAATTCCTAGGTCTCTAGCTCATTTTTTATCCTATAATTGTAAAAAAAAAAAAAAATGGAGGAACTGTCTTCTTTAGAAATATTTGCCTGTGAGGTGAATTAGTAATTTATTATGAGCATGTGAGTGAAGAGTTAGAATTGGGAATTCCAAATGACAAGGATGAAGGATGCCACGGAAAAAGATGTCTGGGACTAATTATTTTTTTCTAAACAGAATTGCAAACATGCGAGATATTAGAATATACTAGCTTAAAAATGTTTTCATCCATAATTTATTTCCTAGTAAGGAAGGGAAATATCACCCTGATATGTCAAGGAAAGAGGGTCACTTTTAGACCCTAACACTGGTAACAAACTCTCACTTTTACCCACTCTTCCATTAGAATGGGATGTTTTCAAACTATGCTTCAGAGATTGAGGGAGGGACTGTGCGTTCTCTTGGCAAAGAAAAACGTGGAGGGGGAGACACAGCTCATTGTTTTTTATACCAAGAGAGAGTACGCACAATGGGTTTCTTAGCAGCCGCTGAAATGAGAAGAATTGCTTTTCACCTAGTTTAATTGTCGACTGTCAGTACCCTACACTCATGTTATCTCAAATGGTGTGTGGTGACCCCTAGCTACTGACCCTTCTGCACACTTAAATCATTTGTTATTCATTCTTTATACCCATATGGACATGCTAAAGATATACAGAGATCACTTTAAATTGTCTAGTGCTTTAGAAAATCTTTATAATCTACAATGTTACCAAATTCTCACTTTTTCTAATGTCTCCTTGGGAAGAAAGGCCAAAATGTTTAAGAATCAACAGTCAAAGTTGGTTCCTTAGACCCTTTCTTCCCCCACGTTTGTATCTTCTATTTTTTTAATTACTAAAATTAACATACCATAAAATTATTGTATTTTGAATTTAAAATTCTGAGTTTTAACAACCAGCACAATCAGGGTATAAAACAGTTTCATCAATGCCTAAATTCTCTTGGTCTCTTTGCCAACCCCAGAAAGGAATGTTTCTCCCGCCTTACGCCCAGGTAGCCTGAGCCTGACTTAAAAGACCCTTCCTTGAAGCCGAGGAGGAGGGGAAGGAGCCGGGCGTTTTACATTTTCAGAGGTGTTCCTTGAATCCGCCATTTGAAGATGGGTTTCAGCTGTGCCCACTTGTCCTTCTAGCCAGCATTTTTTCCTTATAGAGAGAGGAAACATTTGGTTTTCTCTTTGTATTAATTCCTCATCTTATTTTGCCAGAATCAATACTAAAGTATTCAATTTCTCATTTTACTTTTCTTAAATTTTGATTGTGACCCAAAACTTTACCAATGTTTGTAGGTCCTCCAGAGGTTTTATTCATCATGGTAAAATAGATATAACATAAAATGTTGCCTAGTAATCAGTTTTTGATAAATAATTCATATTTGATTGTTGCCTTTTTTTAAAAATTTCAAAATACGAAGGGAGCACAAATGGTTTGGGTTACGTGGATCACTTTTGTGCTTGAGGCACAGCTGTAAATGCGCCCATTGCCCCGATGGCGTTCATTGCACCGAGATCTAGAAAAGGAGAGGTAAACAAACCAACACTAACCATGTTTAAATGTACATTTCAGTGGCAGTAAGTACATTTACATCATTGTGCAACCCTCACCACTGCCCACCTCCCAACATTTCATCATCCCAGTACAACCCTATATACCCATTACACAATAATTCCTCCTTCCCCCTACCTCCTAGCCCTTGCTAACAAGTACTCTGCCTTCTTTCTCTATGAGTTTAACTATTTACACTTCATGTGAGTGGAATCCTGCCATATTTGGAAGCCCAATTTGGGCTCCTTCATTTTAGGTAGGTCTTTAATATTTCTTGAATGAAAAGGGGTAAGTGAAAAGGTAAATGAGTGAGTACTGTTTCCAATTAACAACCAGGTCATTTCAGTCTTAGTAACCCCTAGACGAGCTACTCGGGGCAATTTTCTTAACCTCACTAGGCTACATTTTCATAATCTGAAAATTAGAACAGTAATATTACCTGCCCCACAGGATTAATATACAGGTTAAATAATCACACAAGACAGGAACATATCCACATGAAATTAACATTTGCTAACAGAAATGTGTTAGGTAATATTCATAATTATCTGATATATTGTCTTATGCATAAATAGGTCATGTTTCTGTCTCTGCCACTGTTCATCTATAGGGAATGCCCTTTTATAATATTCCAAATATTTTTTTAAAGCATAAGCTTCATAGGGTCTAGTTGTGTCACTCTCAAGAAATATTTGTAGTTTGAGTAAATGAAGAATAAGTAAGCGCTTATGTGGTGTTTGAGGAGGGGTTGGTGAGGACACACAGGCAACTTTGTTGCATTTGACTGGTTTGGGTTAAATGAAAAGTTTCACTATGTGGCTTTTCTCCTTCCTACAAGTGAATTCAGCATGTGTGCTGCTTCAGGACACTATTGGATTGATAGTTAAAGAACTCTTAGGTCTCCAGCAAGGTATTGAGTTAAAAAAAAAAAGCTAAAGTTTTTTTTCTTTTTGATAGCTGAAACAATAAACTGTAGGTGATTTTAAATGAATTTTGTTTCTGATTTCTTTTCCTTCTTATTTATCCCGTCATGTTAGCAATATCATATTCTTTGTCAATAAAACAATAGTAATAATATCGACTGATTAAATTGATGGAGATATAATATGGTATTTATGTAGGATTTTGTGAATCTTCCATTAAAGTTTCTAGAAGTATGATGTACTAGAAAATTATAGGGTCAGTGGTAAGTTGATAGGAGTTGATGTACTTTAATAGGTAAATTTTCCCAATTCTATGAGAAAATATTACTGGAAAAATAGGTGTTCCCTGTACTATACTATTTTTACTTTAAATCAAATTAACTTTATCTTCATTTTTTTTTTTTTTAATAGCCCTTTTTGTTTTCTTACTGAGATCTGAGGTTGGTGTTCACCTACTGATTTCAACCAAACAACCTAATTGTAGGATCAGAGGAGGAATAAGAGATGATCCAAATAAAAAAGAGAAATGTTAGATTTTTTTTTTTAAGCTAATTTGTCACTTCACTCATTGAGTATGAACTGAATAGACTTCTAACCCTTAAAATACTTTTTTCCCCCCTTCTTTTTATTGCCTGGAATCTTAAGAGCTTTATCATTTGCAGTCATAAAATGAAAATATACACCAAACCCTCAAAGGGCAAGTACGAAATTAAATTATATTTGGGCAGCTGTAACCTTTTAAAACGATCAGATTCCAGTTAATGTATTTCTTCCTGTTCCAAGTGCTGCCATGGTGTTTGATGGTGGGAAGCAGTCCAAAGGGCATTGGGAGATAATAAATTCACTGTAAATCTCACCCCAAGGCATGTCTCGATACACCAAGGCCTCCATTTAGCAAGGCTGACCTAAAACTCTTGTCACATCCAAAGGTCACTTAGGTTGGGGTTGGTGTGTCCCATCCATCTTTCCTTGATGTGAAGAGTGACAGTCGAAACAGGATTGAGCTCATAAACAGTCATCTGAATATGAAAAAGAAGCTAGCTTTGGAGCAGGAGGGGAAAGTGAAGCAAGGACTACCTTTTACAGCAGGACTAGCAAAGGCTGTGCTTTTTCAAAGTTGATGAAGGGCTGATGGATCTCTCAGCTTCTGTTTCAGAGCCACTGTGAGGCTGGAAGAGTCATTCCTGGATTTGGTTAACTTCAAAGCTGGTACTCTTTCCTCTTGCTTTTATCTGTACGTGTGTCCAGAGCTAGGGGTATTGTTTAGTAAACCATTTTTTTAAAAGGATCTGGTGTTTCCAGCCTCCTTTTACTTTGAAATAACAATGCTTATTTCCCCCTTTGCACTTGTCCTCCTGAGTTAATTTATCAGTTTATGGGAATAAAATAGATCATTTGTTTTAAGGAAATAAATCTTAACGTGGCCCTTTTCTCTCTCGCTCTCTCGCCTTCTTAGTCATGTACTTTTCAAAAATGAGGTAATATTCAAGGTTGGACAGTTAAGTTTGCAAACTCATTCTAGAAAATACACCACTCACCACATTACTACCTATCACCACGGTCACCTCTGAGGTCCTCTCGCTGGCCCCCTGGTGACCATAGTGGTATTCAGCAATGAGGTATGGGGCACTCTTTCTAGGACGAATTGACAGACTTAGTAGTCAGATCTCATATGCTTGTCAGAAAATTTACGATTTTAACACTTTTAAGTACAGTGTAGTTACATTAAGTACGTTTCACGGTGCTGTGAAACCATCACCACTATTTCCAGATTATCTCAAACAAAAACTCTGTACCCACTAAAGTATTTCCCCTTCTCCATTCCTACTTCCCTCATTCCCTAGAAAGCGCTAGTCTGCTTACTGTCTCGATGAAATTTGCCCGTCCTGAGGACCTCATCTAAGTGAAACACAGTATTTGTCCTTTAGGCACAGCTTGTGTCACTTAACGTAATGTTCTCAAGGACCATACGCATTTTACCATCTATGTTTCAACAACACACTCTGAACCATGACGTCAGCTCTTTTCAAAACATCATTCATTTACAAGTGTTGAGAATCATGAGTATATAAATTCCCAACCGTAATAATCATAAGTAGTACATAGTGCCATAGTGGTCTTCTTGGGGATAAAACTTTAAAATTTTTCATGATGGCAGATGTAGTCATTTAGTGATATGTTCCAAGTATCTGGAAGAGGTTTGGCGTGTAGTTGGTGCTCAGTAAAGACTTGTTGAGTGAATGAATCAATTTAAATCAAGAAAGCGAAGTTAAAATAGTTGATTATTCTCTCTACTTGGAAGATACCTGAGACACATTGCCTGTGAAACTGGAAAGGAACCAGGAAGCCTGTTATGATCAGTTAAGTTAATGAAAGTAAAAGTAAATTGTAAATACCAGGTGCTATTGGATCATGGTTTTGTTATTTTAATTGATTTAACAATTATATGCAGTTGGGGTAGTACAAATGGCTCATTTTTGCTAAAACTTCCTTATTCTTTTTAAAGTAGTCTAGAAAAACCTAATACCTTATTCTTTTTAAAGTAGTCTAGGTTGGTGACCACAAATTGAAGCAAAGAAGAGAATTTATATGATTAAATTTTTGGTATAAATTATATAGGAAAAAGCAAATATTTAAATAAGGATCAGATTACTTATTATAAATTGTATAGGAAAGAGCAAATATTTAAATGAGCATGTTGAAAAATTACATATCCAATCTTGTTCTATAATTGATTGGGATCAATTTAAATCATGTAAAAATATGATTAGGTAAATGTTAATTTCATTAAAAGTGGGTTGTTGGTGAGGCAAACCCTCCCGGTCTATTCTCCATATTATATCTAGACTAATCTTGAAGAAATGTAAATCTCATGATGTCATTCCTCTTCTTAAACTGCTGTACCTTCCCATCTGCCTTTCTGGATGTGTGTCCTCACACAGTGAGCCTCACTGCCTGCCTTTCCGTATTGCAGACTTACCGTGTTCCCTCCCAACGCGGAGGAGTTGTTCTCCAGTCCTTTTCCCTACTGAATGGATGTAGTTGTACCAGTGACCTCCCAGAGTTCATAGTTCCCGGGCGGTCTCTCCTAACGTTCCTGCCCATAGGATAGCTCTCTCTCATGTGCTCCCACAACACCATATACTTCTATTTTGTAGTATTTTTCACATTTGTAATTTCACACCTCACTTGTATAATTGCTTCATTGAGACTTTCTCATTCTGTACAAATTCCTGACAAAATGATTTAATCAGAGCCAGTTAAAACTAAGATTATAGGATA
Organism: Loris lydekkerianus; assembly: GCA_963574355.1. Lineage (NCBI taxonomy): Eukaryota > Metazoa > Chordata > Mammalia > Primates > Lorisidae > Loris > Loris lydekkerianus. Next base: position 101,164 of record CAUYPK010035119.1, on the reverse strand, counting down.
GGTGAAAATTATCACCTGTGTCCATTAACATTTATTTGTTTTTCCCCAAACTCAATTTCTTTGGTGTTTCCCATTTTCAACATCTTCCTCCTTAACTCTCTTCCTACCTGACGTCTGCTGCCTATGTTTTGTTTCAGCTGTGTTTTTTTGAGAAACAATTAATTTAATTATAACATAAGACTCAAAATATCACTTCTTCTAGTAGTATTTCCACATATGAAAAAGAGACTTTTAAAACGTTTTAATATTTTTTGTGTATTTTTTTTAGAGACATAGAATCAGCCAAATGTTATAAAGCAGAAATGCTGCTAACCCTGGAAAAATCCTGCCCACTCTACTCCTTTTAATCTCACCTATCTCCAGCTATTTCCTCCCCTAAAAAGTTCACCAATGTACATGTCAAAAATACAACCATTTGAGATTCTCTTCTTTACCTTATATATCTCTTTTCCCAAAAGCCTCTTGTCAGTCAGGCTTAGTGGTACACATCTATAGTCCTGGCTACTGAGGAGGCTGAGGCAGGAGGATTGTTTGAACCCAGGAGTTCAAGGCTACAGCGAGCTCTGATCATGCCACTGCTCCCTAACCTGGGTCACAGAAAGATATTCTGTCTCTAAAAATATATATTAAAATTTTAAACATTGCTTTAAAAGCCTCTTTTCATATATGAAAGCCTCTTTTCTGCCCTGCATCCCCTTGAGTAAAGTTCTTTTCTTTTTTTTTCTTTTTTATTTTTTTTTTTAAGACAGAGTCTCACTGTGTCACCCTCGGTAGAGTGCTGTGGTGTCACACCTCACAGCAACTTCAAACTCTTGGGCTTAAGTGATTCTCTTGCCTCATCTTCCCAAGTACAGGCTTTCCACAACACCTGGCTACTTTTATATATATATATATACCATAGATGTGGCCTGATTATATATATATATATATATATATATATATATATATATATATATATATATATATATATATACCATAGATGTGGCCTGAAGTTGTCGTCATTGTTTGGGTTCGAACCTACCAGCCTGAGTGTATGTGGCTGGCACCCTAGCCGCTGAGCTACAGGCGCTAAGCCTAGAACAGAGTTACTATCAGAAGAGGGCAGCCCCTGTCAGCAGTCCTCTCTGACTTACACTGCTTTGGTTTGCCTGACTCTGCTTCAAATCACACAGACCCAACTTCTGTATTAAAATGACCAGAAAAGCGGTTCTGAAAGCCTAGTGGTGAAAAGCCTAGTGGTGAGCTCCGTAAAAAATCAAAAAGACATAGATGCCAGCCTCAGCTCTGTCTTGAACCTGTGCAACTTTGGACAGGTGGCTTTTACTTTCTTTGAGCCTCACTGTCTTCCACCATAAAAGAAAAATAACCCCTGTTTCCTAAGATTGTCGAGAGGTTCAGAGAGATGGGACATGGGCAAGGCACACATTCTATTAACACCACTATTATTATTATTGTTTTTATTTATATTATTTGTAGCTATTATTTTACTACTATTATTTCTGTGTCCAGATTTCACCTGAATTTTTTGATTAATTTATCTCAAGAGTCTGTATACTCCAAGAGCCAGCACTCATATCAATAATCAATACACATTACTTCCTCAATCTTAAAGGTTTACAGATGGGGGGAGGAAAAGCAAGGGAGAGATCCATAGAAGGGAATCCTTTTTTTTTTTTTTTTTTAACCTCTCATGTGTTTTCTATTAGTACTAGCAGCAAAGCAAAACAGCAATTAAAAAAAAAAAAAAGAAAGAAAGAAAGAAATCCTAAATGGTCCTGTATGCTTTTGAAAGTAGAATTCTGTTGCTACTGATTCAAGGAGTCTTTTACTCTTGAAGCCTTTAAACCCCTGGTCTTAGAAGCTATCATTATCGAGTCAGTGGTTAGGGAAATTCCTCTTTCCCCTGGCCTGCAGGTAGAGGGATTCTGCTGCTATTCTATGGCCAAAGAGATAAATTTCTTACATAAAGCTTAAGTTTGGAAAGCGTTTTTCCACAGTAGCATGACTTAACCATATGATAAGTTTATCCGGCACACAACAGACAAGGGAATCCTGAGGTTGCTCAGACTTCTCATACTCCTGGTTGGTTAGCCCTCTGTGAGCTATTGAACCGCTGTGAGCCCCCTGCGCCCCCCCTGAACACACAGAATTGTCATGGCGGTCCCTGAAATAGCACACAGACTTGTAGCAAAGTGATTAGCATATCACAGTCTCTGAGAACACCAGGCTTCTTGCACTTTCTCTCCCTACACGTGCCAAGTAATTTCAAGCATCCAGCAAGCGTGCCTTCTAGAAGTAGGTTTTAAAAATATACAAAATAGTATATGGTCTGTTCTAATAGGAACACTCAAGTTCTTTTTGTACTGAGTTAGAACGCTATCAAAAAAGGTTTTGATCGGTATCATCCCTTCCTCAATCTGTTGGGATAAAATGAACAGTGACTTCCTGATAATGGACATAGGCGGAGAGAGGTATTCGCTCTAAAAATCTTCTTGATAATACTGTAATTCAGATTATGACCCACATGGAATCGTGACTATTGGGTAGTAACAATTGTTTTTCTCCCATTCAACAAGCCTTTCTCTTCTTATTGTTGCTGCAGAGGGAATTTCTACAGTATTCACCCTACATTAAGCTAATTAAAGGTATAAGTATAGTCACTGATACATAAAGAGGATTTGAAAAGCCTTCCAGCCAGCATCCTTCCTACCTTGCCAAATGGAGATGTGTTTACTGGTTGGTGACCTCAGGAATAGATGCAGAGTGTTCATCCTCCCACAGTGATGAACAGCAAGTCTGGAGCGGCATAAAAAGGGTCAATTGAATAGGTCATACATCATATGGGGAGGCAGATGTTGGAACATATTGTAATGGATTACTGTGCAGTACATGAAGATGGCTTATGGAGTTGAAAAGCGGGAGGGAGGGAGCGAAGGAAACCTAAACTATCTGTTGGTGTTTTCTTTTGTGACTTTCACAAAATTTTATCTGGTTCTTTAAGGAACTGCTTCAATTATAACCAAGTGGGTTCCCCCCCCCCAGCTGTTTATTGGTGTGTAATAAAGAAACCTTTAGAAATCTAGGACATTAGAAGCGTTTCTTGTTTATATGCTTTAGTGTCTGCAGTGGGTAGAAATGGCTCGAGAGCATCATACCTGTGAACGAGGTCTTACGGTTTAAATAAGTTCCAAGGGATCTTCAGTTTTTAGCAGGGTGCTATCTTCACACCTTCTCAGCACTCCGCCCCTTGTGGCTAGCTCCATGTTCCTTCCATGTGTCACGCTGAGTGAGACTGAGGGTGGAGTAGAGTCATAAAGATGGGCTATATATTATTAATATTTGGTGATAGCAGCTTTACATAAGTAACGAGCAGCTTCCGTACACGCATTTACAATAGCTTTTTAATAGTAAAACCATCCTCTAACTAGATATAACAATTTACTTTTGTATCTCAGTTTTTCTAAGACACATCATCCAGAAGTGATATTTTCAAGAAGGTATAGGTCAAAATAATAGTAATTTCTGCATTGAGGCCCCTATCTGCAAACCCTTTATTGTACCAGGCATGCTCCCCAATGGCTCACATGTTATCTTGGAAGATAGATATTTCTTTCCCGCAGTTCACAACGTTTCTTTTGGACTCGTGGCTTACCTTCATGCCACCTTGAACTTACCTCTGGTGATAACTGCTGAATATCCAGCCTTATGGGAGCTCTGTCCGCTCACATCATTTTTTTGCATAACCTGATACTCAAACTCTTATGCTATTGATAGCTCTACCGTATGTGTTTTTGAAATAATGTTCCATTGACATAATGACCATACGCTCTCCCTCGTATGGACAAACCTGTAGTAAGTCTGAGTTTATTTACTCTTTTGTTTTAAGGCGTTTCTTCCAAGCCTTCCAGTTTCCTTAGGAATTGTACACAAAGGGTCCTAGATCTCCCACACTGTCTGTGCTCAGGCTGCTGCTCTCAGCGACTCCAGTCCCTGCTGTCTCCTGACTGCCATTCCCTTTCAGATGAAGGCTTCCCCAACCGGGACTCCAAACTGAACGTAAAGTGACAACCCTCCTCACCCTTTTTTAGGTACCTTTGCCTCACCCCTTTCCCCCGAGCTCCCTGATAGAGCTGGAGAAGCAACCGGAAAAATGCTTTATGCCCCAGTCCCTACCTACTTCTGTGGGTTAACGCCCAAGGAGCTTAGGAGGTAACGCTTCCATCTGCCCCCTACCTCTGTCCCTTTCACCCTCACACAGGCTTGACCCACGTCTCAGTCCTGAGAACCATCCGTCACCCCTAACTCTCTAGTTGCCATTTTTCCCAGGAGTCACCTTAGTGGTTAGAGAAAGTCATCAACTTTCAGAAAGTCCAGTATTCCTTGATGAACAAAGCAAAGAACACATTGCTTTTTATACCCCTCATTATACTCCTCTTTTCTGGTAGGATTTTGGAAAAATTTTTAAAAAGTAAAAATGACTTACTGTGCAAAGAATCTTAGGTGTAAGACACGGTGAAGGTTGTGAAAAATGTATCCAAAAGGTAACCCAAACTAGACAAACTGTCGAAATTGTGTTATTGGCTTACTCCTATTATGAATGTACAGGAAAGCCTAAAGGAATTATATATGCATATATATATATATATATATATATATATATATATATATATATATAGAGAGAGAGAGAGAGAGAGAGAGAGAGAGAGAGAGAAAAAAATACCCAACATCAGAGATATGTGCCCCCCCCAGGGAGCCAGCTGTTTGCTACAATCCTTCTGAACCCCCCAAGCAAACTGAATTTTCTGTGTGGCATACTGATATCCCTAGAAAGAGAGTAACCAGAGTTATAGCAGAAGGAACACCCAAACAAGTTAAAAAAAAAAAAAAATTATTAATAACAATTTTGCAATATATACAGACATGTGTCTTTTTATATTTTCAGTAATAATTATAAATTTTCCATGTAGAAATACTATAGATTTCTGAATAATTATTTCTGTGTATCTCATATTTTGTGTCATCATTAACTTTAATTGTCTAATTGTTAACGGTGTACAATGGATATTTGTATATTGAACCTAACGAAATAATAAAATAATGGTAAAGATTAAAAAAAATCTTCACCTTACATGCTGGCAAATACTTAGGCTTAGAACCATGCCACTAAAATCCACAAGAATTTTAGTGTTCCACAGTTATTGGAAAATTTGGAAGAAGGCATGACAGAGTATTGATAAATCATTTGGTGCACTTCTAAAAAAAAAGACTTACTGTGTAAGTGTATAAGAGAGGGAGAATTTTATACTTATTTTTATTTGCTGTCATTATACTCTTGACTATTATGAATATTTTGATAAAGCTGTATATTATTAAAGTAGACCCTTGCACACTCTTCGTAATAGGTTTTACTCTTTATAATCAGGTTAAAAAATATAAGAACTCTAACAACTCCATCATAAGACAGCCCAATTAAAGAAAAAAAGAGAAAGAGCTAAAGGGCCAGGTATGGTAGCTCATGGCTATAATCCTGGCGCTTTGGGAGGCTGAGACAGGAGGATCTCTTGGGCTTGGGAAGAGAAAACCCAAATCTACTGCCCCTAGGCCACCACATTTTAACAAGAAACTGCAAGGAGACCAAGAGTTCTCAATTCCAGCCTTTTCCAAACCCCCAGCATCCTCCATTCTTCTTTCTGTCTTAATGAATTAACTACTATAGATAATTCATGTAGTACAGTCTTACTGTATTTGTCCCTTTGTGACTGGATCATCTGCTCAGGATAGCCTCATGTCTTCAAGGTTTATCCATGTTGCAGCATGTGTCAGAATTTTATTCCTTTTTAAGGTTCAATGATACCCCATCGTGTGTGCCCGCCACATTTTGTTTGTCTGTTCTTCCAGCGACAGCTCTGTGGATTGTTTCCACTTTTTGACTATGACATGCGTGGGTTGCAGTAGCTCTTCAGGATCCCACATTCATCCCTGGTATGTAACCAGAAATAAAATAGTTGGGTCATGTAGTAATTCCAGGTTTACTTTTTTGAGGAACTACCCATAATATTTTCACAGAGGCAGCAGCATTTCACATTCCTACAAGCAACGCACGAAATTCCAATTTCTCTACATCCTTGCCACCATTTGGTGTTTGCAGTTGTGTTTTTTGTTTGTTTAATAACAGCCATCCTAGTAGATGTGAAGAAGTATCACATGTGCTTTTGATGTGCATTCAGTTCCTTGTAAGGGTAGATTTGTGAAGATGGGAGAATGATGCGTTTTATTAGCCAGGTGTGAGTTTGACTTACAATTTGTAAATTATTATAGAGTTAGCATATGAGTTTCTATTTGTACCTTTGTCTTGATATTCAGCAAATTTAAGGCCTATCCAGCTTTTCATGCAATATGCTTGAAGAACGTATAAAAGAAATGCTGACAATGTTAGGGGAAAAGTCCATGTTTAACCTCAAGTTGCTCTGATAATTTTCTGTGGGGAAACATTATGAAAAATAATGTGCAAAGCAAATCTATTCACATTGAAACGTGCTAATATGTTTTGAAAGATTTTCTCCAGTACATTAGTTTCTCTTTAAACTCCACATTTAAGTTACATTAAGAAGCTGAAATTAAGCTATAAAGATAACACTTATGGAGCCTTGAAATTGCTTTCTGAATTTTTCCTTGCAAATGCTATTTTCTGTCCCTTCTTTTAAGAAAGAAAAAGAGAAAGAAGAGATAAACACTTCTCATACACATCTACCCAACGTGTATCTTTTAAAGTTCTATTTAAAATTGAAAAAAAAATCATATTTAACTATTTTTAAAAATCATCATAGATGACAACACACACATTTTAAAATCTCGATTTCAAATATTTAACACATTGTACACATGTGAACTGTTATTGCCAAATTTCAGGCTCTAGACTTTAAAAAGTCTTTCATTTCTGTATGTAATATTTGGCCTGAAAGGTGCGATTAAAAAGAAAGATTTTAGCTCTGTAATGTTCTTTTTCAGAATGTAGGTCTGTATGTTTCCTTGTGGGAAATTGAAAAGTGACTACTATTTATTTCTGACAGAGGACTTTGTTACCGGGAATAGTAAAGGTCTACACCCTCATCCTTATACCTACTTAAACTCTTGGGGTAAATTAAAACAACTTCATTGGTCTCGTTTGATTAAACATTAAAAACACCCCACACCCCTGGTTGAATTGTTTGAATGTTTTACATCATCACATACATCCTGGTAATATGTACCTGTAATATGCATCAATAAAAATACTTAAAATATGTAAAATTTATTCATACTCATTCAGAGCATACTTCTTTTGTCTCTTTTACATGTTTGTGATTGAGATAAGGTTTCATTTGAAGAATAGGATTTTACTTATAAAAATAACTTTGGGCTGGGCACGATGGCTCACACCTATAATCAATCGTAGCACTCTGGGAGGTCAAGGCTGGTGGATCACTTGAGCTCAGGAGTTTGAGACCAGCCTCAGCAAGAGTGAGACCCTGTCTCTTCTAAAAATAAAAAACTGAGGCAAGAGGATCTTTTAAGCCCGAGAGTTTGAGGTTGCTTATGAGCTATGACGCCCTGGCACTCTACCAAGGGTGACAAAGTCAGACTCTATCTAAAAAAAAAATTAAATTAAATTAAAAAATAACTTTGAGCAATTAATTTACTAAAGACAATGTTTAATGGTTGTGCAGGCTCCTAGCCCTCCCCATTCAGATGACAGCAATGTAAATGTGGACATGTTATCTTTAGAAATCAGTATGTTTTATCATAGAGCACTAAAGAAACATTTTAAGTTAAAATTTTTCAGTTAAAATGTTAATGTTCTTTTCTTTTTCTTTTTCTTTTTTTTTTTTTTTAATCTTCAAATTCTTTTTGTGCCCAGCTCTCCTACATGATTTAATGAAGTTGATGATTTGGGGAGGAGAAATGTAGGTAGGAATAAAACAGGAGGGTAAGGATAGAGAGAGGATGATGGATGAACTTACTTTGCAGTGTCTTCAGTATAGATTAAGAATGACTCTGTCTGCTAAGCCAAGCCTAAAGCATAGGAAGACAGTTGGATCAAACTGTACGCCATCACGTACCACTGACTCCTGGGTAAGTGGGCTATATATAGTGTCACCTCTGTCTCCTGTGCCTTTATCCAGATTGCCTGGGTGTATATAAGTGAGACGTGATAGTGGATCCCAGTTAAAATAGAAAATTAAAGGTAGAGCAATCCCACTACTTGGTACATATCCAAAGGATATGACACCAGTATGTCAAAGATCTGTCTCTATTTCCATGTAGAAGCACTACAGTATTATTTACAACACCCAAAACATGGAATCAGCTTAGTGTTTAGGGGATGAATGGATGAAGAAAATGTGGTACATGCAGGTATATGTAAAGCAGTACCAGGCAGCCTAAAAAAATAGGGAATTCCTGTTATTTTTGACAACATGAATAAATCTGGAGGACATTATGCTAAGTGGAATAAGCCAGGCACAGGAAGACAGATAGTAAATGATCCCACTCATATGTGGAATCTGGAAAAGTTGAACTAATAGAAGTTAAGAGCAGAATGGTGATTACCAGGGGCTGAGCATAGATGGGGACTGCGAAGGATGTTAGTAAAAGAATAATTTTTTTTTTTAAGTAGAAAATTAAGTTTGATCTCACTAATAGAAAAGGATCCCAAAGATCCTTTACACTAGTAAATTTCTAACAACCATAGTTCCTACCAGATAGTTCCGACCATATCTACATGATAGATATTCAAGATTCAGCAAGTTAATGGTGTGTACTCATTTATCAGAAAGAAGGCATTTCTCATCTTTCTTGAAAGGTTGGGATAATCGTACTTAGAATTCTGGGTTCTGTTATCTTTTGAAAACATACTAACTTTCAAATAATCTTCACACTTTTTTGTTCATATTTCCATATTCACTTAATTATTATTATAATCATGCCTACAGTAAGCATGTTACAATTACTTTTGTTCTCATGCTAATAAGTTTTTTTGTTTGTTTTTTTTTTTTGAGACAGAGTCTCATTTTGTCACCCTCGGTAGAGTGCTGTGGCATCACAGCTCACAGCAACCTCAAACTCTTAGGCTTAAGCGATTCTCTTGCCTCAGCTTCCCAAGTAGCTGGGACTACAGGTGTCCACCACAACACCTGGCTATTTTGTTGTTGCTGTTTGCCAGGCCCAGCCAGGTTCAAACCCACCAGCCCCACCCTACATGGCGGGCGTCCTAAGCACCCCTGACCTACGGGTGCCGTACATTAATAAGATTTTAATTCATATTTGTTTTTCCTCTTAAGTAATGAAATGAGTGCATCAATGAATTTGAGTTTTAGCTATATCTCTACTGCCCCTTTCTTTCTAATTCCTCAAATAGAAGTATGCCAAGTTTCTTTGAATTTTTAAAATTTGTTTCACATATTGGCACTATCATTATTAAGTCCACGTTGAATGGGTACTAGTAATCTGTTTGTTGATAATAAATGACATTATAGTCCATTTTTGCCTTTGTTCTATTCTACTTTTCCTTGATTTTAGGATTTTCTGGTAAAGCATTGAATAATAAGAGACATAATCCCTGCCTTCAAGGAGTTTACTAGTCAACAAATAAATGGTTTGGGGCAACAGATTGCAATAGATGTTTTGTCACTGCCTAATGCTTTGACTCCAGATGTGCCAGATGGCACAGACACTAGGCTAATAGCCAGTGCGAGAAGTTGTGTTTTTAGCAGTTTGGAGAAAAAAATAAACTATTGTGGAGAAGAGGCAGAAATTTACCACCTCTAGGAATTAATGAAATAGTCTAGCTAAGAATTTAAATAGGCTGTTTTGTGGGATTTCTCCACTCCGAGCACTGAAAAGTATTTACTTAAGACCAAGTAAACTGGATTTCTTCCTATGAAAATATAGTTATATCTAACTGTGGAATAAAAGCTACATTGTCCAAATACAATTGAACTATTCTTTTTCCCCCAAACAGCAACAATTGGTACAAGTTAAAGTATCTCTTCTGCATCGTCCCATCATGTTTTTTGACCTCGTACTGGGTCATTACAACTCAGCAGAAAGAATTCCTATTAATGAACTTCAAACCATTGCGTACCAGAGCTTTAGTTCACATGACAGTAAATTACAAGAAAGAAATACCAACTGGGTTTGGCCAAGATAGATACAATTCAAGCTTATATTGTAGGTAGAGAACATCATAGTCTTCATTCTTTAAAGAGAACAGGGATTTTTGTTTGTTTGGTTGGTTTTGTTTGTTTTTTTTTTTGAGATAGAGTCTCACTTTTTCCACCCTGGGTAGTGTGCTGTGGCGTCACAGCTCACAGCAACTTCAACCTCCTGGGCTCAACCTATTCTCTCTTGCCTCAGCCTCCCCAGTAGCTGGGACTACAGGTCCCCACCACAATGCCAGCTATTTTTAGAGATGGGGGTCTCACTCTTGCTCAGGCTGATCATGAGCTCAAGCAATCCACCCACCTTTTCCCAGTTTACTAGGATTACAGGATTGGGCTACCACATGAAGCCACAGAAGAGGAGAGTTTTAATGAGCTAGGTTTAAGGGAGAAGTCCACACGATAATGGCTATGGCATTTTCACAGTTACAATGCAGAATTATGGGACAATCAGTGTGAATTAGTTCTTTCTTAAAAAAAAAAAAAAATATATATATATATACACACACACACACACACACACACACACACACATCTTTGTTTTGGCTCCCTTACATAGTGTGTGTGTTAGGCTATCTTACAAAGATAGTATGATTATTATATATAAATAATAGAAGATAGGTGAGTCCCTTTTTATGAAATGAAGATTTTCTATTAAGTTATACCCTTCTGCTCTGCTGTTTCTTTCCTCATTAACTGGCAAAGTTTATGTGCCCACTATGCTATGAACTTGAAATTGTATTTTTCCATTGGCATTTGCACAAGTGTGACTTGAACTCAAGTTCTTATGGTCAAAATCAAAACTGTTCAATGTTGATAACCTCATAGTATATTCCTATCTTTTCTTTATCCTAGTTAAAAACATCGTATTGCTCTCATGCATTCCGGGGCTTTTTCTTGCCTACATATTCAGTTTAAACTTTTTTACTTCTATTTCAAGAGCTTCCGTAGGTGAACTTAGCCCACAACCCAGGGCTGTTTTCCTCCCCCAACGCTGCACTTCACTACACTTCACTGAGCTCACTGTTCTTTCTACCACTCCACTGTTCCACACCATCCTCTAGATTTCTTTTGCAACAACTAGCTCATTCCCGCTCTTATGCCTTTCTTTTTAATTTTTCTTCCTTTCTAGAATGCTGTCTTTTTTAAACGCCTATCTTAAACTACATCTCTTCTATGAAAACAGATCTGAGTGCACAGACTCATTTCCTGCAGGACACTGTCAACTTGTTCCTGATCAAGTATTCTTCACCACGTGCTTTTTCCCGAGTGTTATATATACATTATACGATTTCTTTCTCACAGCACCCTTCTGAAGTCATTTTTACCTATCATTGAAGATACAGATTAAGTAATTGTGGCTCACAGAGTGTGCCCAAGGTCACATAGTTTAGAGCTGGGATTAGAATTCAGTTCTGCGTGTATCCAAAGCTCTTACTTTTTAACTATTACACAAGTAGAAACTGTCATCCTCAATGGAGCTTAAAATGTTATATAAACAAAAATGTAGATTATGGAGAAATTGGAGACAGAAGTAGGAGTTGCTCATATGTGCTTGTCTACAAGGACACACACGCGGTTGCCCATGCATGGAGACTGAGTACCAGGAAGACACTTAGTTATCAAGAATAGATTCTAACTTAACCTTATATGACTGTTTTCTTTAAAAATCATTGCCTGCAAGAGATAGAGAGATAGGGGAATTGAAAGGAAAGAAGAATGCAGCATTCTAAGTAATACAAATATTAGAAAACCTTGTGGCATCTCAACAATCACAGATCCCTAATGCATTAGTTTTGTATTTAAGAGTCAAGTTATTCTGGAAGGTTTAAAGTACTGTGAGCCTGGCTAAGCTAATGAAGTAAGTGCTTTCTTCTTGCTTTAGTCTTTTACATTTAGTGCTTCTCAATTTGTTTCTGATATATGAAATAACTTCCCTGTTTTTCATTTATAATTATATTAACTATATTTCTATTATAACTACATTTATAATAATGTTCTTTATATTTAACTTTGGGTTTTATCTACTATCATTTAAAGAAAGATGTTAACTAGATTTTTTTTTTTTAATGTATATAAAACTTCAGTGAGTTATATAGCTCACCCAATGCTTGTTACTTCAGATGGCCTTCCAATAATCACACCCCATCCATAGCTCTCTCCGATCAGCAAGGTCAGCCAATGGTTCCATGACTGCAGACCTCACTCAGTGCAGACACCTTTCATTATTTATTTTGCTTCAAGAGCATGTGATAAATGAAAGAAACTATTAATCATTTCTTGACTCCATTGTTTTAAAATCCATCAGTCCACACATTTTAATGAATAAAAAAATGAGCATAGTTTTTTGAAAGGTTGAATTAAATTAACTCACAGTAATTTTTTTTTTTTTTTTTTAGGTTGCCCACTCTTTCATATATAGCCAGGTAGAAGACTTATTGTCAGCTTCTTTAAGTTACTGAAATTTCCTATTTATTTGTGAATGGCCAAATTAGGATCCAGTAGTATAAAATGCCTGGTTTGAGGCTGTATTCAATGGTGTACGCCTGTAATCCTAGCACACTGGGAGGATTCCTTGAGCTCAGAAGTTCCAGAACAACCTGAGCAAGACTAAGACCCTGTCTCTACCAAAAATAGAAAAACTAGCTGGGCATTGTGTCAGGTGCCTATAGTCCCAGCTCCGTGGGAGGCTGAGGCAGAAGGATGGCTTGAACCCAGGAGTTTGGAATTGCTGTGAGCTAGGCAGGTACCATGGCATTCTACCCTGGGCAGTGAAGTGAAAAAAAAAAAAAAAAAAAAAAAAAATCCCGGTTTGATTTATCTGTCCAGACTTGAAGTATGTTAGATTTTCTAGAACTTTAAGACCCCTTTGCTTCTGGAATGGAATGTAAAATTTTGGAAAATATTTCACCTAAAGTAAAATGTGTTGGAAATAAGTATTTCCTGATCCTACTTTTATGCCTTGGCAAATGAAGAAAACTTAATAGACTTGAAGAATGCAATGATTTGGAAACAGTGGAAAACTGAGTATAGTTGGGGAAGAGTAACTCTAAAATTTTTCCCTTTATATGGAAGCCAAATATAAGGGAGAAGATAGGGAAGACTGGGGAGAAAGAACTCTCTAATGTTAGCCATATTCTAATTGAATAGAGGGCTTATGAAATTTTCATCGTAAATTACATCCCAGGTCTGTATCTGTAGAAATAACAGCAAGGCAGATTATATTATATTCTTTTTATTGAAATATTAGTATTTTCAAATAAGTCTGTCTCTTTTACAAATTTTTCTTTCCTTTCAACTCAAAAAGCATTTTGTAGGATAATTTAGCTCTGACACGCCTTAATCTAATATTTAAAAGGCCAAAAATAATGCCTAGAATGAGAAAAGGATATGAATTTTTTTATTCTAAATTATGTGTTATCTCCAACCTGTAAAGTCACAACATGTCTAAGAGTTTTTAAGTGACAAATAAACATTGGATCACTTTTAATGAGAATGAGTAATTAGTTACACTATGTAAATATCTAATGAACACAAATAATCACTTTTTAAAATATTATAAAATAATTCAAGAATCAAAATTAAATTTTAATTTTTCTTTACTTTTTTTTCTTTTGAGACAGAGTGTCAAGCTGTCGCCCTGGGTAGAGTGCTATGGTGTCACAGCTCACAGTCAACCTCAAACTCTTGGGCTCAAGTGATTCTCTTGCCTCAGCCTCCCAAGTAGCTGGGACTACAGGTGCCCAGCACAACGCCTGGCTATTTTTCTGTTGCAGTTGTCATTGTTGCTTTAGCTGGCTGTGGCTAGATTTGAACCCATCAGCCTCCGTGTATGTGCCTGGCACCTACCCACTGAGCTATGGGTGCCGCCATATTTTCTTTATGTTTTTTAACCTACAAATGTTAAATGTCCCATGTCATCTATAGTAATTATGAAATTATCTCATTTTTAGTATATGCTAAACCAATAACAGGAATTTTTGTGTTCTAGTAATATTATCCAGTGTAACCATTTTCAAAAACAAGGACACAATCTATAATATAATGTGAAATTCATAAAATATAACATAGTCACTAATAAGTTTGTGAAAATACATTTATTATTAAAATATCTGTGTTAGTCAATGCATTGTACTGGGAAACATTTTAATTTGCAAAGTGATGGATAATTGGTTACTTTTCCTTAAGGTATTATAAATAGCTCAGAATCAGGACAAGGGAATAGTAATAATATAGACATTATAATTCTAATTGCAGAATATAATGAATAGATTTTTAACCCAGGTGTGGAAAATGAATCAATTCTGATAGATTTTTGTGTAAGTACAATCCCCAGTCTTCATATTTGAAGTGAATAATTCTTTTATCCTTTCTATAATCTAAGACAGAAATTAAGTCTTAACCTTCCTTCTTATTGGCTGCCATAAGAAAAGATATAATTATTCTAACACACACACATGCACACACACACACGTAACTCTATGGGGACAATCATTATTGATAACATAAATACACTTCTCTGGTTTTTTTAGTCTTTCTCTGAAATATATCCTACATTATTTTGTGTAAAAATTAAGCTGTAAGTTTATCAATAATTTTGATGCCTTATTTGCATTTAGGTCATGGTATCTGGCAACTGTGAACAAGGCATATGTATTTTCACTTACATATGTGCTGTCTTCAGTTTTCATTATTTCATGTATAGAGAGACCCCACTTGTCAGGATGTGTGGCTTATCCTCAGTAATTTTAGCTTTGAAATGTCTCTTTCTGAAAAAAAAATTAAGATAATGCAGATAACTATTTCCCTATACTTTTCACTGAGAGATTTTTTTTTTCTTCAGCATTGTTCGCTTCATTATAAAAATCCTACTTTGTATGGTGAAAACTACTCATGGAGTCTCAAGACAAATGGGAAGTAGGAAATCTTGTGTGGGGGGGGGGTATCTATTTACTAATAGTTTTCTCATACAGATTTTTTAAAATTTTCAGAAAGTGCTAAATGAAGATGAATATTAATCTAAGTATTTCGTGTGATTATTTGAATCTAAGGCAACCTTCTTGTTTTAGGATACTGTTATCATATGGCTATCGTTATCAAAGTAAAATTTTTCTTTTCATTTATTAATAACTTGGATAATGTATGTTGCTTGTTCAATAACCATGGAATACTATTCAGCCATTAAAAAGATGGAGACTTTACATCATTTATATTAGCCTGGGTGGAGGTGGAACACATTCTTGTTAGTAAAGTATCACAAGAATGGAGAAGCAAGAATCCAACGTACTCAATTCAAATATAAAGGCAGTAGATGACTTAATAAGGGGTGCGGTAGGGGAATGAGAAGTGAGGGGTGAGGAAAAGTGAGGGGCGGATGGGGGGTCATGGTGTATGGCGCACCTCTTGGGGGCAGGACACAATTACAAGAGGGACTTTACCTAACAACCGCAATCAGTGTAACCTAATTCTTTGTACCCTCAATGTACCCTCAAACAATAAAAAGAAGAATTACTAAGTGATGGTTTGGTGGGAAAGTATACATTTTAGACAGTATTGCTTTAAACTCAAATTCTCTAGATGATTTGAGATTTGTCTTTGTTTATCTGTCATGAAATAAAGTGAACTTCTGGCAAGCATCCAGGAAACTTTTATCAAATTAAGTAGACAGGCCAGATAAAGTTCTTCAAAGACTTTCCTTCCATTTCTTATCAGTGCCTTTTCTGTATTTCCACACAAGTTATACTCAGAAAAATTGTTACAGGTGCCCATTTCAACAAGTCAAAGAAAACAGGTGGACAGATCTTGAACCAATGTGGATAATAAGAAAATTGCTATGTGTATGAAGCTGTACTTCTTGTAGCACACTGTGTCAATTTAAAGTAGAGCAAAATGAGCTCTTGACCAAATATGATAAACTTACCTTCTGCAGACACAGGAAGAGAGTACATATGGATGGCTGTTACTGGCTTAGAGTCCCAGGACATAATAAGGCTGAGATCCCTTCCCTTAGATGTGGTATCTGTCATTTCTTCCATCAGAAGTAAGTCAGAAAAGCTAAGGGGACAGCGTCCACCTTTAAATATTCCACACCACTGCACAAAAACACCCATAGGAAAAATACCATGTGAATATAGATACTTTCTGAAATGTGCATTAATTTTATTATTAATAGTATTTTTCTCTCCCTTTCTTTTTCTTCTGTAGCAGTTATATGCTGCCCAGCTAGCTGCAATGCAGGTGTCTCCAGGAGGGAAGCTCCCAGGCATACCCCAGGGCAACCTCGGTGCTGCTGTTTCTCCTACCAGCATTCACACAGACAAGAGCACAAACAGCCCACCACCCAAAAGCAAGGTACCCTTTGAAAGAAGCTACTTGTCTTGCCATTTAGACTTTTATTTTTCACTCTATGGCATTTATGGAACGTTTATTAATTGCATGCCAACAACTAGGGTAAACTCTGGGTATATAAGAAGGTAAGAGTCTAGGAAGGACAAATAGGTGTACCTGTTAAATTTACTAGCATACATTTAGCCATTCATTTACTCAACAAATACAGATTGATAGTTATGGTAGGAAATGTGAGTGATAAAAATGTTTCTCAGATGGGTATCTTACACCCAAGGAACTTAGATACTTCTAAAGTAGTATTTATGAAAATAGCCCAATAACCATACTATATGGTACAAAATAAATTTTATAAAGAGTTACAGATAAAGTACAAGGGTTTTCCAAAGAAGGAGCAACTGAAATAAACATGAAATGCATAGACCTAGAGAGTGTTTTAAAAATTTTAATGACTATTACAATATAGTACAATATAGATATAATTTTAGATATGTCTCACGTCTAATGAAATTACCATGTTAAAAAAAAATAAAGATAATGGTATTACAAATAAGGCAATTTAGAAATTGTTTGGGGTGCTAAAACATTCCCAATGCATTAACATTTCCTGAGAAAACATGGAAAAGAATCAGGGAGGTTCAAATAATGTGTTTTTTTTTTTATCTAAAAGGAGAGAGAAGCAGAAAAAAATGATCGGAACGGGTTTTTATTATTATTATTATTATTTGTTAAGATCTTAGGTAATACTGTATGAATACAGTAAAATTTCTTTCTTTCTTTTTTTTTTGGGGGGGGGGAGTTACTATAAGGAGGTATTCCCTGAGGTTATTTAGGGAAATAACCACAAATATTTGACTGTATTAGAAAATGACAAGTAGAAACCTAACACAGTTAACTTACCCCCCCAAATAATTTTTTTTTGGCTGATTTATCTAGAATATTGCTTCTGTTCTCCATCTTACTAATGCCATGTTGAAATGCCTGAAGAGTAACAGGTTAAGAATAGTGACAAAAATCGAAGCAAATACAGAGAAATGGATTAGAAAGGATTAGAAGAGAAAAATCCACGAAGTTTAAAGTCTTTCTGCAAGACCTGGTGGCTATCCCAGGAAGCCTTTCACAGTTATGTATTATTACCCCAGAGAGGAAGTCAGGAAAAGACATCAGTCAGTCAGCTGGAGACAGCACGCCACCCTCGGTCATCCCTGAACTCCCAGGCCTCTTCCATGTTAAGAGAGAAATAACCTTTGGGAATATAACTTAACCTGGACAAGGAAGGACCTCACATCATGTTTTACCTGCAATACATACAAATAAATATTGAAAATAATGAGCCCACCACAGTACCATGCAGGAGTGTACATATGCCACTTTTAAGATCTATTTCAGCTGTGTAATGGACCTCGCGTATTCTGTGCTTAATGTCTAAGGTCTGGTCTGCATTTCTTTATGGTCACGGGAGCATGCAAATTATTAAAATTTGGTAACAATTTTTACATTTATTAAGTAAAAGGCATTTTAAAGCAATGATATTTTGGGTTCTCTATGGACCAGCAGTATTATTAGCTGTACGAACTCTGAGTAAAGTAAGTAGGTCTGACAGCCTCACCATGATCACGCGGAGATGCCTCCGTGAGTTCTTATTCTCGGTTTTTTCCCTTGATTTATTTCTGTGATTTCACATGATGTTTAATAGTGATGCTTCACTCTGGGATATCTCATTGATGATTTCAGGTGATGTCATTCACTTTTAAAAGACTTACAGATATTTTTTTCTTACCCCCAGAACGACTTTCTATCATTAATATCTTCTCACCAAATCACTCATACAAATAATCATGAAATGTTTGATGTTGACCAGCCTCAGCCATTTGTGCTTATTCATTTTTCCACTCATTCATTCATCTGTTTAAAGATTTACTCACAATTGCCCCAGCAACACTGTCTTAGGAAACTATGGCAAATGATAAAATGATTGAAGTCTTGCTTTACCAAGATTAGGAAACAGCTTTTATAAGGTATATGTTTCTATATATTCACAGAACCTTACAGACTGCAAGAGACTGATTATTTTGGTAAAGCTGGAATTCTTCTACAGCCTATGGCTTCACATACCTTTGCTTATTAAATAGTAGTGAAAAAGTAGATTGTGTTTCTATAGACACTATTATATATCATTTAAAAATATATTTTATAGTTCAGTTACTTTTTGAAAGATAGCCTTAGAGATTTTTCCATCATAAAAAGTTTTTTGAAAAGTGGATGCTGTATTTCTTTACTTCTGCAATTATTATAAAATACACAAAGATTTAACCAAGAATAAAGTGCCTCTTTTTAAATACCAACAACAATTTAATAAAAATATGTCCTTTCTTTGCTCAGCGCCCTCTAGAATACTGTCTACGGCTTCTCTTATTGTCAGAAAGTGCTTCTTAAATGCACTTGTGTTTCAACTCAGCGGTAAAATGTGGTGGGTTAAAAACAGCCACACCAATACGTATTACTGGTGTCATTTTAATGAAGAATGGGCCCACAAAAATGCAGCCAATAGTAAATAAAGAGGACAAATTACAACATATGAATTTACTTTCTTATAGTCTGGAATTGACATTTAAACATAGCATAATAAACATTTTGACTTCACCAAGCTGTTTTGTTCATGTGTAATAGCTGCCATTTATTATCATATTTATATTTTATTATTAGTGTCTTAGGGATATTTTCTGTGTGTTTTATTGGCGAATTGTCATGTCTGTCTTCCTATAACATAGAATTATTTTGTTAAAGGGCTTAGTTGTATTATGTACATACTTACATAGCATAAAATAAATTGATGGCTTAGGTTAAAAGTATATTTGCCGTTTGGAACAATGTCATCGCACGTCACATCCAGGTGATGACAGGAATATGATCTTATTGACAGGCATCAAAAACCAACCATGTTCTCTGTGTTTTACCGTCTGCCCTTCTGCCTGCGTGTGCCTCTGCCTTTGACTCACAACTGTAGAGAAGGACACAAACAAAACTTATTTGCAATTTGCAAAAAAAAAATGGAAGGGGGGAATCAAAAGGAGGGGCTCCAAAAGACTGTAAAATTGTACAGCATGAGTCCTCTGATGCATGCTGTTTTCAATCTGCTGTGTGCCAGTTGGAGGCTTGGGGAGTGTGTGCGCGAGAGAGAAAGGGTAATGCTGAGACATGATGGAGTGGCTGTGACCTCCAAGCTCAGCCTGGAAATCCAAGACATTGATTTCACTTAGCATTCCTGCTGAGAAATCTGGCGGAGTTCAGTTGTAATAAAAGAACAAGATTCTGTTCTAATGGTAATGGCGTCTGACAGACATATCACTTTGTCTGTCCTGGGCACCAGAGAGAAGGGAATTGGAGTAAGGTCACCCGACCTGCCTGTGATGTTGTACAAGTGCTGTACTGAGCTTTGAACTGCCTCCCAGGAACATAATTATTTATAATATTAAATGATAAAGAACTGTTTAGAGGACTCACAGTGCACCTCTTAAAAACAGTGAGCAGGAATTGTATTCTGCAAATGTGAAAACACGAAAAGAAATCTGGTCTGTTCAAAATCTGCCTTCAGGAACATGGATAGTGTTTCTTGTTGGGTTGTGGGCCCTTGAACTTACTGTTTGTGAACTGTTTGCATTAATGCCAGACACGCTGTCATTGGTTAATGTTTCTATTTTTTAAAACTCTCTTGGTTTTATGTGTCACAAACTAAATATATCTATTTTCCTTGCCCCCCCCCCCCCATGGTCTATTTTGTCAAAGACTGGATGATAGAGAATTAAGGCCATTGGTAGCTTTTTAAAATTTTCTCAGCTATTATACTAAAATGTTTCTAAATACATGTACATTTGTCTCTTTAGAATTTATTTATTTTTCCCCTTTGGATCCTACTCCAAAACTATTTTTTTTTTAATTGATCAACAAAAGCAATTATATTTAGTTCCTCAAAGACGTTCTCCTAGCTCACTTGTGTCCTCACAGATGAGTTTATGGGTAAATATTGGTAAACAGCTCTGAATAAAAGTATGAAATCTTGAACTTCTTGCATGAGATCCTATTTAATGGAAATTTAAAAAATAATTCTACCTTCTTATGTTATATTGTTTTATTAAGATATTGTCGAGGAATATTGGTGTTTGAATCTCATATTTAATAATGTTACTTTGAATCTGCTTACATAATTTAGCAAATGTCCTGGTTTATTTGTTTACAGTTTAGCATTCTGCCACAGGATGGACCAATACACTGTGTATTGAGTGCCTTTCTTTTTTCGACACTTATTTCTTTCTTTAAATGATTTTCCTTATATTTTGTTGCAGCTTTTTAAGAAGCTTAACT
The DNA here is from genome assembly GCA_963574355.1 of Loris lydekkerianus. NCBI lineage: Eukaryota > Metazoa > Chordata > Mammalia > Primates > Lorisidae > Loris > Loris lydekkerianus. The sequence continues at coordinate 80,258 of CAUYPK010035119.1, read as the reverse complement.
TTACCTTTGCTTTAGGTCAGGATGTGATCTTTTGATACTTTTGTGTTCTAAAATATTTTTTCAAAACATAATGGGATCAATGTCATGCTTTAAACAGTTACCTTAAGAGGAAGAAAAAGCTTCACACATGACTCACACAATCATTATTTATGAATAGCCTAATAATACCATGTTATCAAGAGGTCATCATATACCATAAGTGAGCGGAACATCTGAACTTCACATGTGAAGTGTTCTGCACTGTAAAAGTAGCTATCTCTTGGGGAAAGTTTAAGGGCAACTTGTAACTGTCTCCTGGTATTTGATGGAGACTTATATATTGCTTGTAGTAACCAAGAATAGTTAGTTTAAAAAGCTAATGACATGAGAAAATTCCTGGATGCTTTTCTTTCAACCTTGCTATGGGCCCGAGTCTTATCCCTAGTCACAGTTGTGTCTCAATCAATGGCAAGAGCACATGGATTGTCCAAATCAATTTTTTGTTTTTTTCAAATACTTCTGGCAGTGATATTCCTATGTGCAGTAGTAGCACCTGGGAGTTATGACGACAACAAGAATTGTTTCTCTGAGAAGCCAGAAATGGTCCTAAACAGCTAACTAGACACAATCAGATTCTTTGAGCTGCAATAGCCTTATAAATATTGCTTCAAATTCAGAAGCAAGAGCTGTAACTGTATTGTTATCTGATGTTCTTTCAAAGGTACAGCAATGAAGATCTTTTTCACTTGGTAGCCATGCACTTGTGTTAGTAATATCAGCAGTGCCAATGACTCCTGTTACGGGACCTATTTTTTTGCTGTAATGGTGCCAATCACATCATTTTGTGCTATCAAATAAACATTCTATCAATACACACCTGTCTTCAGGGTAGAATTTTGTAGATACAGATACCGCTGCACATAAGCTAACATAGCCATATGCCAGGACTATGAAAAATCAGAGGATAATCAAGGTTCGTCTTGATTGAGGATTAATAACAGGAGATTTGAGAAATGAAGGCATTTTTGATCATCTGAAGCAGTGTTTTATGATACCAAGTGGGGAAAAGGGGGGGGAAGGCAGAACACAAAAGTGCACATGGCAAGAATGATAAAAACGCTATTTTTAATGTTATGACAAGGCATGATTTAAGGGTAAAGAACAGGACATCAGAGTTTGTAAGTTTGAAATGGACTAGGAAATGCTCAGGCCTCTACCAGAATATTTCCCTAGTGAAAACTTCAAAAAGCTTAATAGAACTCTAACCTGGCTTGATACTTTTCACATTTCATCTGACCATGAAAACAGTTGAGTAGTATTCGTTTCTAGAGGTGTAATTTCCAAGGTGTGTACGTCCCTAGAATATTACTGTTTGACTTGTTCTTAAAGCTTTTTAGATCAAGATCTCAAATAAACATTATTCCATACACAAGGCTGGAACTCATCCCTAGTGTAGTATCTCTAAATAATCCACAGAGCTGAAGTGGTGTTAGTGAAAGAGGAGCTGCCATCCAGCTCTGTATTTCAGGACCCAATAAAATCATCGATCCATCCTGAAACTATTGGGCCTGGTACTTTTGTAGATTCCATTTCTCTTACAACTGCGGCCCAGTAAGGGATGTTAACCTCAGCTGATTAGAACCACATTCAAATTGGCCATTTTCTATTCTGATGCTTCAAAACTGTCTGGCATATCGATTAAATGCTAGACTGTCCCCCAACACCTTGCTCTGGGTAGCTGCTTTGTGCTATGTTGAATGGCTGTTGAACACACTTTTCTCCCCCTGTATTTCACTATCTGTGAAATAACTGTTTTGTTAGCCTTTGAGATGTGACGTGAATGTGTCACGCTCAAGAGGTGAATTCATTTAAGAATCCACTCCCACCCCCTCACCCCCGTAGAGTTAAATTGTAAATGGGGCCCATTGTCACTAACATCACTTCCTGAGTGGGACCTGTTTACAGTGGTTATAAAATAGTCACCCTGTCAATTTAAATAAAATGGTTTTCTTTTTGTGGTCTCATGTTGCTAAATAGAAATATGTTAAATGAAATGTTATCAACAGAATCTCTGTGATGAGCCTCCTCCTTTCCTTTTCATCTGTATTCAGCAGACAGGAATCTCAAACAGCTGGAGACTTAAACAGTGGCTTCTCTGAGCTTCATGGTATTAAACATCTGAACAGTTCATTAGGCAATATAGTCTCAAGACCCAGAAAGCGGGGGCTGGGGCACCTTTGTATCATAAAAACAGTAAAAGTTATAAAACAAAGAGATAATCTAGCTATAACCTTAGGCTTAAAAAGAAAAGCAAAATGTACCAATGTACATTTGGTAATGTCCTTTGAATTCTAGTGGCCTGGGCTATGTTTGCCAGTATACTGATTTTGTCTTTGCTGGAACCTATCTGGCTCACAGACCGTGGTGAACCCTGTCAAGGCTTTTTTTCTCACCCCAGAATATTATGGTGGGGGGAGGGGGAGTCTGTGTTTTTTGGTTAATAATTTTCTTTTGTATATTTAAAGTCAGAATTATAGGTCTGTCCTTCACTCACAAATTATGCATGGTGCCCATGAAATATACCCATTAGGTGGGAATTCATCCATCCATCCTCTCTTCTCCCCCCCCCCACTTGAATTTTGTTGAGATTTACTTCCATATAAGCATATAGGTGTTGATCAACTAGTTCCAATTTAGTATTAAGTACATACGGTATTGGTGTTTCCATCTTATAATACTTAAGACCATGGTCTCCAATTCAATCCAGGTTCTTACAAAAGATACTAGATCTCTTACCTTTTTTGTAGCTGAATAGTATTCCATAGTATACATACACTGTAAGTTATTAGTCCATTCACGTATTGATTGGGTTGTTTTTACATCTTTGCAATTATGAATTGTGCTGCTAGAAACATTTGGGTGCAAATGTCTTTTTTTATAAAAGGCTTGAAGAGCCAAAAGGTCAGCCTACTTGAGGTTCTGTGGGGAATCTCCATCATACTTTCCAACTGAGTTCACCTAGTTTGCAGTCCCACCCACAGTGTGTGCGTGTTCCTTTCACTCGGAATCCACACCCGCATCTGCAGCTGCTCTGGGACTCTATCATGTGAAACATTCTCACTGGGATTAGCTGATCTCTCCCTGTGGTTTTAATTTGCATTTCCCTGGTGATTAGAGACCACAAGCGTGTTTTTTTTTTTTTTTTTTTTTTTCATGTTTGTTGGCCGTTAGTCTATCTTCATAAGAAAAGTTTCTGTTCATGTCTCTTGCCCACCTTCTAATGGAGTTGTTTGATCTTTTCTTGTTGATATTCTTGAGTTCTCTAAGGATTGCTAATAATTCAAATCATGGGGAAATACGAGGATGTTGGTCATATGTAGACAGGGGAAGATGCACAGAATCATACTAAGTGAAAGTTGCCCTCTAAAATAAGTTCAAACCAAAGTAGACCTGCTGTCTAAAGAGCCATAAGTTTGAAGCATTTTAATGTGCAAACTAGGCAGTTAAAATCTAAGGGGTTTAGGGAAGAATAAACAGAACAGTATAAAAGGATGTCCCTAAACAGTTGCGTATAGTTGCCTAGAGGTGGGGAACATTTTCATGTTGGAAGGCTGCGTTGATTTAGCTGTTAAAGGCCACATTCAAAAAACTTAAATTAGATAAAAATGTATGTTTTTTTCTGAAAAGTAACTACTATGTACTTAATAGTTTCCAAAAAAAGCTATTTGTTTATTTTAAATGTAAACTTTTAATGACTTTGTTGTGTCTAGTTTTTGTTGGGAAGCATTTGACTATTTGCCTGTGGCGTGGAGATCTGCAGTTTCAGTTGACTCTCTAGGTAGGCATCAGTCAGATCTGTAACCTCAGGGTGTCTTGATTTGGGTTGGGTAGGAGAGTGTAGATCGGCAGCAATAAGTGGTTGAAAAGCAAGAATGCAGGTTGCAGAAGGCATGAAAAATCTCCATTTTTCCATATTTCTATTGTGTCTTTCCTAGCATCAAACAATGACTTTAAAATGTCACCTACTGAGAGCTCAATCGACTCCATCTCTAGTTCGTCAGGTGCCTTGGCGATATCAACTAGGTGAGGATGAAGTGCTAACTTGAGTGTGATGTCAGGATTCTCAAAGTGAATGAGCCTCTCATTGTGTTCTCCAATTAATAGGCCTGGAACAGGTGCACACTAAATACCTCATCATTCAACTTTAGCAGGTTACGAATTGACACTTGTTAGTCACATTACTTATAACCTGTTGTAAAGTGTCACTTGAACAGCTTAGTCACATTACTTATAACCTGTTGTAAAGTGTCACTTGAACAGCTTCAGCACAGAGATTATGGTGATGCTAAATACAATGAAGTAAAATGAGAACATCTGGATCTATAAATAATTTTCTTATCTATGCACTAAACCTTCATGTTTTCCTGTCATGGAAGTTGCACCATCTATACATACAGTCACTAAATTTGCCAAATTCAGTTGAATTTCACAACTTTATTTTGAAAGTTATAGAAAGTATCTATTCTTCATGTTCTGTTCATAAATTAAAAACCCAAAGGCACTAAAAAATTTTCCTTAGCAAGATATATAAGACATTTTATTTTATTTTTATTTATTTATAGAATTATGGAGCTTAAGTCAGAAGAAGGCACAGTCTAACACAAAGTAACCTGACTGTGAGATCACTGTGCTTCTACCTGTACTCCTAAAATGTTTATGGAGCCACAACTTCATGAGAGAGCATTGTTTTATTCAGAATAATTTTTTTTCTTTAGCTAGACACTTGCTCTGTCTCTAGACCTGGAGTGCAGTGGCATCATCACAGTTCACTGCAACCCCAGACTCCTGGGCTTAAACTATGCTCCTTCCTCCCACATAGCTGGGATTGCAGGCGTGCACCACTATGCCCAGCTGTTTTTTTTTTTTTTTCCATTTTTGGTAGAGATAGGGTCTTGCTCATGCTGTTCTTGAACTAGTGACCTCGAGAGATCCTCCCACTTGAGTCTTCCAGAATGCTGGGACCACAGGTGTGAGCCACTGTGCCCAGCCCAGAATAATGCTTAATATCCCAATGGTTTCATTTAAATGGAACTAAAGCCAGCTTTCCAGGATTTTTTTCATATGGTTCACTGAATGGCAGTTATATTTGTCAATATTCTTTAAGTTGCAAGTGATTAAAAAAAGAAACTGTAGCTACATTAAAAAACCAGTTATCCTGACTCGGCACCCATAGCACAGTGGTTACGGCATCAGCCACATACACCGAGGATGGCAGGTTTGAACCCGGCCCAGGCCAGCTAAACAACAATGACAGCTGTAACAAAAAATAGCCAGGTGCTGTAGCCGGTGCCTGTAGTCACAGCTACTTGGGAGGCTGAAACAAGAGAATCACTCAAGCCCTAGAGTTTGAGGTTGCTGTGAACCTGTAATGTCACAGCACTCTACCACGGGCAACACAGTGAGACTCTGTCTCAAAAAAACAAACAAAAAAAGACAGTTATTCTGGTCTTTAGGTACAGCTCAATTGGGAGCTCACACAGTATCATATGCAGTTGGTTTGTATCTCTTAGCTGTGTTCTCTCATTCTCACAGGGGCTATCCTTTCTCAGAGGCCTGTAGCACCCCATGCTTACAGCTGCCATTGATTCAATACATACCGATTTATTCCCATCATGTACCAAGTTTAGTTCAAGGCAGTAGAACCATAGCTATAAACAAAACAGTTGGTTCTCTTAGGATTTTTGCATTTTAATAGGAAGAGGCAAACTATGATCAAATTAAACAAAAACATGGTTTCATATATACTAAGTGCTATGAGGAAAATGAAACCTGTTGAAAATAAAGTATTGGAGATAAGAAAGGGAGTGTTCTTTCAGGTGTTCTTAGGTGGGGTTTTAAAGAAAGGACTCTCTGAGACCAGAATCATGAAAAAGGAGAAACCTACACAAGTCTGAGGAAAGGATATTCCAGACAGAAGGGACAGCCGTCCCAAAGACCCCCATATGTAAAGTGTCTGGAACTTTACAGAGCAGTATAAAAGAGGTGGAAGCAGCCAAGGTTAGAGAAGAGGCTGGGGTAGCTGAAATGCAGTGAACAGGAGGGAATAAGGAAGGAGGTCAGGAACTGAGGAAGGCCGGATCCTACAGGACCTTGCACGTTAAGGACTTTGAATCGCAATCCAAATGCCTTCACTTTTCAAGGGAATTTATGTGTTTACCATCTGTCACCTCGCTTATCAAACTGCTGTCATTATGCATTCATTGTCTTCCTTTCCTATGTTGTTATGTCTTTGCAACAAAAGAAAAATTTTTTTCTTTTATCGCCAGGGCCCACTCATTCATATTTTAAGTACTTCTGGAATACTTCCTTAGAAATGCTTTGAAATTTGAACCTTAATGACCGTAGCCTGGACATTGCTGTGAGAGGTACAAGACAATTTAATTCAAGCAAGTAAAGGCCAGGAATGTGGATTTCACCCAGAATATTTCATGTTTTGAGTGTTTTTTCCCCCCAGATTTATTTACTTTACCAGAGGCTTTTCAAGTAATATAAGAAAATACACTCCTAGCACTCTGAGGGGCCGAGGCAAGTGGATGCCTGAGCTTGCAGGTTCAAGGCCAGCCTGAGCAAGAGTGAGACCCCATCTCTAAAAATAGCCAGGCGTTCAGGCAGGCACCTGTAGGCCCAGCTACTGGGGAGGCTGAGGCAAGAGAATCACGTAAGCCCAAGAGTTTGAGGTTACTGGGAGCTGTGACACCACGACACTCGACCAAGGACAACAAAGTGAAGCTCTATCTCAAACAAACAAACGAACAAACAAAAAACCACAGAATTGGTAGTACTTGTCACCACTTCCATGAAGCAAATTACAAGATTGAGTTTTTTGATTGATACTTTGGTGCTAACTACTACATAAACGTTGAATCAAAGATAGTCCCCTTAAAAAACTGTGATTGCCATATTCTAGCATCATCAGAGTTTTGCCTAACATCTTTTGGTCCTTTAAGCACGTTAATAATTCACATAAGAAAAAAAATCCAAATTTCTGATTAATCTGATTTTTGCTTTTTATATATTAAAAAATATATTTTTACCCTGAACTTTCTTTTAAATTATTTATTTATTATTTTTATTTATTTATTTATTTTGTTGAGACAGACTCTCACTCAGTAGCCCTGGGTAGAATGCTGTGGCATCATCATAGCTCACAGCAACCTCAAACTCTTGGGCTCAAGCAGAACCCTTGCCTCAGTCTCCCAAGTAGCTGGGACTACGGACGCTCACCACAATGCCCTCTAATTTTTCAATTTTTAGTAGACACGGGGTCTCACTTTACTCCAGCTGGTCTGGAACTCCTGAGCTCAGGAGATCCACCTGTCTCTGCCTGCCAGAGGGCTAAGATTATAAGTGTGAACCACTGCGCCCAATATGACTTCAAAATATCTTCCATGTCCAGCAGACTTTTAGCTATCTTAAAAAAAAAAAAAAAAAAAACGCAGTAACAGTGAAAAATGTGCTACAATCTTCAAACAACTGAAGAGTGTAATTTTAAAATTGAATAGTATCATATACATCACTGGGTAAACTTGATGAAAAACAAGTATTTTTCGAGAGAACAACTTTCTTTCTTTTTATTTATCTTTTTTTAGACAGCGTCTTAGTCTGTTGCCCCAGGTTATAGTCCCATTGCATCAGCCCAGCTCATGGTAACCTTAAACTCCTGGGTTCAAGGGATCCTCCTGCCTCTGCCTCCTGAGTAGCTAAGAGTAGAGGGTCATGCCCCCAGGCTAAGCTAAGTTTTCTATTTTTGGTAGAGGTGTGTGAGTTTTTCTCTTGCTCAGGCTGGTTTCTTGTTCATGCTTGTCTTGAACTCCTGAACTCAAGCAATCCTCCCAAAATGCGAGGATTACCCCGCCACCTGCTGAGAACAACCATCTTTCAAAATCTCTTCTCTCCCTATCTCTCTCTCTCCCTCTCTCTCTCTTGCTTTCTCTCTCTCTCTTCTCTTCTCCCACCCCCCATTTAGTATAAGCTTAGTAGTCACACCGACTGTCATGTTTGGGTGCAAAGCCACCAGCTAAAGATAAGAAACCCAAGTCCCGCCCAGTGGCTCACGCCTGTAATTCTTGCACTCCAAAAGACCAGTGGATTGCTTGAGCTCACAGTTCGAGACCAGCCTGAGCAAGAGTGAGACCCTCTCTCTACTAAAATTATAAAAACTGAGGCAAGAGGATCACTTGAGCCCAAGAGTTGGAGGTTGCTGTGAGCTATGATGACGCCAATGCACTCTACCCAGGGTGACAGTTTGAGACTGTCTCAAAGAAAAACATAAAATAGTGGGGGGGGGGGGGTTTGTTTGTTTGTTTTCTTAAAGAAAGAAACCCCAAAACTGCTGTAAAGTTTCTGCAGAACCCTTATAAATAAGCTCATGCCTGTAATGGTAGCACTCTGAGCTAGGAGGATTATTTGAGGCCAAGAGTTTGAGATCAGACTAAGGAAGAGAGGCACCATCTCTACAGAAAATAGAAAAAACATTAAGTGGGTGTGGTGGCACACACTTTTAGTTCCAGCTACTCAAAAGGCAGAGGCAGGAGCATCTGTGGAACCCAGGAGTTCCAGGTTGCAGTGAGCTGTGATGATGCCATTACACGTTAACCTGGGGAGAGAGCCAGACCACATGTCCGGAGAGAGTGGGGGTGGGGGGGGAGACTCTTATAAGTAAGGTGATTACTTTCTTAATAAAAAAATATATTACGTGATTTACTTAAATGTTTCATAATACATTTAATATTCAATTCATATCACTGGTACAGAGTTTACATATAAAGATCTATTAATATCTCTATTTTATATCTTCCCTAAAGTGAGATTCTTTTAATTATACCTGCTTTGGTTTTTCACTTATGTGCAAGCAATATGAAAGTAGTATTAATTGCACAAAGTTAAGGAGAGAGAGAGAAACTGTTTTAATCTAGAGCTTGTCCAGAAAGTTACAGGATGATGAGTTTCTCCATCATCATTCATTTAGTGTCTCATGTGCTAATAATCAGCTGAAGAACACAGTCATTAGTAATTACGATATTTTAAAATAAAGACCAGAAATAGTACATGCATGGGTTAATCTGTATTAAATGTAGGGGAAAAAAAAATGTTTTCAACAGATGCAAGTCAATGGCGTGATTCACATTAACTGAAAATTCTTGTTTAGTGTTTGGATAATATGTTCAGCGAAATTTGTTGCACATATTCCTTTATTTTTTTTTTTTTGTAATTTTGACAGGGGCTGGGTTTGAACCTGCCACCCTTGGTAAATGGGGCCGGCATCCTACTCCTTGAGCCACAGGCACCACCCTGGCACATATTCCTTATCTCATGGGTCACAAAGTTAGGAAATGATTTGATAACTCTTCTTTCAGTTAGAAATATGTTTCAAATCTTCTCTATGCAGAAATAAGAATTTTGCTCAATGGAATTTTAGTATAACAAGTATTAAGTGAAAAAAGTACATTCTTAATGCTCCAGATTATGAGATAGTGCTAAGAACCTGCAAATCAGGGGGCTGCTTCAAAGCTGCATGCCTACAAAAGTAAGAGTTTTGAAATATCAAGAACAGCTAGCAATTTCCCTAACCTGAATTATGTACCCAAAATTGTCATGGGACAAATGTGCCCCTTTTCTAGTCCTGAAACTCCTTGTGGATAATATCAGCGGATGCTTCTTAGAATGGCACATCCCCCTTATGAGCTACAGGACTTAAATTGCAATTATCTCACAACTTTTAACAGTTGCATTTCTAACTGTAGACTAGCTGATTCCATTGGATGACTTTTTCAGAAGCCAACAGTTTAAGAAATGCCCTTTATGATTTTGGTTTTTCAAAAGGATAAAGATGAAATCTCTAAATTTATAGAAAATAAAGACCAGAATTTTATTTTTCATGTTTTACATTATGCAAGCAATGTGAAGGGAGAAAAGTGTGCTCCAATAGATGAATTTTTTTTTTCCTCCTTTTTTTGCTGATACCAGAAAAGGCTAATCACCTCACATTTCCATAAAATCACCAACCGTATTTTATTAAAGCCCTGTCGTAGTGCTTTGCAAGACCAATTATCAGTATTGGAATTCTGTAGGAGATTTTCATTTAAATTAGGCTTTCAAGAACCAAGGAATCTTATTTTTTCCAGTTTATTATATAATTTGAGCTGTTATGATTTGTTGTGCAATTTTGATGACTTTTGGCAGTGCAGATATTTCATAAATAGGAGAAAAAGAAAATGAGACCAGAAATAGAAAAGATGAAATGCTGCAAAAATTCTTCTCTTCTGGTATTTCCAGTAGCACTTAAAATAACATAAGAAAAAAAATACTGTTGTGAACTATGTTTTAAAAAGCATTGTGACAGCAACAGGAGTGTCCTTAAATAGGTACAGATTTGTGTTTTCTATACTTCTCTATGCAACTCTTTTGAGGATCAAAGTTTCATTTTAAGTCAGTGGGAGCTCAATATTCAGGTCAACCCTCCATGAATACAGGGCAAGACAAGAATTTTGGGTCAAATGATGGAATTTTTAGTGCCCGTTTTCATTCAGATGCTGTCAATTACCTTTTAAAAAATGATAGTTCTGTTCCAGTTTTAAAGGAACGTCTAGGTAATTATTTGTTTTGTTTTTGCTTTTTCTCCCAAATTAAGTGAAAGAGATTGATTCCATAAGATGGACCATATTATGTATGGAAAATCATGTGAGGTTAGCATTCATGTCCTTTATCTATTGAATTTTGAATGGCCAGCCCCTAATACGTTCTCAATAAATTTATACCAGATTAAATGTTTGTATTATAACAACTCAATAGTAATAGTATGAATTGAATCCTTAGTTATTATTGTTTGTGACGGAGTTTTCGCTGTGTCAATCTTTGCAAAAGTACATTTATTTGCACAACGTGCTCTAAGGATTTAATTTTTACTCAGTAATGTGTTTCCTGGCTACTATAAAGTGAATTTTTGGGCCTTTCATGTAACCCTGTTATTTTCTAGAATTTGGACATGTACAAATGTGACATTGAGAATTTAATATGACAAAAAGAAACATTAACATATTATTTATTTAAATATTCTCTTAAAATGTACTTAAGTCCTGACTTTTAAAACAAGATCCACTTAAAAGACATAGTTACTAAAATAGAACTGAATCCTAAATGAGCTATCTTCTCTTAGGCAAGGAAGGATAGGAATGTCTCCCTTTAGAATGAGATATACTGTTGGTCTGTTTCAACACTATACATTGTTCTTCAAACGAAGCAATATGTTGTTTATACCATTTTTCAAAATTCATGTAACCTAAACTTTTATACCTTCCATATTATTATGAATTTTTTTTTAAAAAATCATGTAATGGTTAGTATTAATAGATGAGGTTTCTAGAGATACTTTCAGAAAATCTCAAAAAAGGAAACATTTTTTGAGGTTTCTATAGTAAACCTTTTGAGCAAACTATAATAATGCTGGGCACTGTGGTAGAAGGAAAATTAACACACTGTACAGCACAGTGGTGAAGACAGACCAGTAAACCAACAATGAAAATACTGTGGGCTGCGTACTACTCAGTAATAGGGAAGGAAAGAAGGAAGTTTGGAGAAGTGGAGGATGAGGAAAAGGCTTCCTGAAGATATGACAGTTACAAGGTGTCTGAAGGACAGTGGAACAGCCTGTGCAAAGGCACATGTATGAGAGACACAGAATGAGAAAGGAGAATGCTAGATTTCATCCCAACTTTGTGGAAAGCAATCAGGTTGCCTATCATGCATCTTCAGAACGTTGGAAGTGAATTCAAGGTGAAGGAAAATGTAAAGATAGACGTGTCTAAAAGATTACTTCCAAGCTCCTGACTGTGGCCTTCTGTGGTCTAGCCTGGCCAATCTCACCAGTCTCATTATTATGTCTGGTTTTCTCCCAGAGCCATTTGTACAGCAAACACAGTCACATTCTCGTATGTCACCTTACTTCAGTTACCTATTGTCTATGTTTGTCTTCCTGTACTTTTCTTGATTGCTTTTATCCTGCTCATTTCATTCCTCTCATCTGTTATCTACCTAATAAGATCCACCTAAAACATCACTTCTATACAGAATTGGCTGTTGTTTGATAGCTCCCCCACTGCATAGATGCATACCCCTTGAACACTATCAATACACCTTGTAACACTTCACTACTCTTCTCTTCCCTTGTGTGATTCTAAGTTTATCAAGGGTAGCAATTATACCATAATCATCTAGCGCCTGTGCTTGGCATATAATCATTGCCGGACTTCTTTTAGAAGAATAAATAAATAAAGGTCATCGGCTTAGGTAATTAGAGAATAACCTCAGTATAACATGAGTAGAGAAGGACTGCACCTAACAAAACTGAAACGTTATTACACTATGTAGAAAGACTGTCCACAGAAAGATCATGAAACTTCAGAGTAGGATCTGTCATTGTCAGCCTAGGGGAAATACACTGGATTTAGGAAATATGAGCCTTTTGATCATGGGAGATAATACAAGAAAGTGGACCCCCAAATGAGGGTCCAGCCTAAAGGGCCACACGGATTCTTGGCTTCATGCAGGAAAGCATTCAAAGCCGGCCAATGGACTAGGCAAAAGCAAGTTTATTGAAGTAAGGACGAAGAAAGGAGCAAGGAGCTCCCAGAGCAAGAATAGCACTTTGAGTTTCTTGGGTCTTATTTTAGACATTTTTATCTAATTGAATGTTAAACAGAGGGAGGATTGTTCATAAAACCTCTGGGGAAAGGGTGGGGAATTCCTGGAACCAAGGGCTCTTCCCCTTTTTGTTAAAACCATATAAGCTAACTTTGGGGAGTGTTCTGTCATTTGTAAACTCCCATGGTGGAAGTTTTTATTAGTATGCTAATGCATAGTCAGCAGTTATACTGTGAAGTGAGGAGTACCCTAAGGGATTTTGTTGGCTTGTTTTGTTTTTTGCTTTTTGTTTTGGTCACCCTCTTAGTTCTGGCTGGTATAGACCACTTCTGCACCTTGGCTTGGATCTCTTGACTCCTTTTGAGCAGGGCCTGCTGGTTCCTTGTCTCAGAGAGATACTATGTACAGTGAAGCTTGCATGACGGAGCAGCGCTTAGTGTGGGATGAACGAAGTAATTGCCGTTTACTTCTTTCCCCCTGATTCTGAAAGTGACTTTTTTCAGGTATCTCAAAATCAGGAAAAATGTACCCTACAAAACTCAGTAATATCTTGGTCAGGTAAAAATGAATCAATTGATGTTCTGTCTTATATATTAGCTTTATGGATCTGTTTACTATGAGTCCATCTTGGAGGGACCTCCATTATTGATCCTAAAGAACCAAGTGGATAGTAAGATAAAAGGCATAGGGTTTTACGTGTATTGGCCGCTTTTGTTACATTGTTTAACTGATAACCTGTTAGTTTTCCTATCATTTGTAAGATTATCTTTCTTTGCTTCTCTTTTAGGCCGTATAATTTAGGTCAAAGATGGTGGAAAAATATCCTACTCATATAGACATATTTGTTTATAGTGTGCGTATATATGTGTGTGTGTGTATATATATATATATATATATATATATATATAAAATGGATATATATGGATGGCTGTGTATATATATATATATATATATATATATATATACACGGATATATATATATGGATTATATATATGGAAATATATGCATGTATAATGATACAGATATATATGGTATATGCATATATTATACATATGTACAATTATGTATCACTTAACAACAAAGATATATCTTGATAAATGATTCTTTAGACACTTTTCATCATTGTGCAAACATCACAGATTGTATAGCCTGCTGCACATCTGGGCTATATGGTACAGCCTATTACTCCTAGGCTACCAACCTGTCTAGTATGTTATGATCCTGAAAATTGTAGGCAACTGTAACAGAATGATAAGTATTTGTGTATCTAAACATAGAATGGTATACTACAATAAAAATACAGTTATAATCATATTAGACCACTGTCACATATGTAGGCCACTGTTGAGCAAAATACTGATGTTGCTATATGGTGCATGACTATATATTTATTCATATACAAATATGTGTTTTTATGTATGGATATTTGTTTCATCCCATGCTAAAAAATTGAGAATACAAATTCATTTTATTTGGTCATCTAATGGAACAAAGAAACATTTTAAAAATAAAATTAAATCTGAGACAGATACACTCATTCTCTTTAGTTCTGCATAAAACATAAAAGGTATGATCAAAACTAACCTGTAATGATATTGTTAGAACTGCTATATAAAATCTTTTATGTAATCCAGACTGTGAAAAGTATTATTTTTTTTTAATGCTATGGACTGGGAAAAAATGAAACATGAAGCATTACAGCTGAGTTTCGCTGCACATTAATTATTTTAATTGACTATTTCTTAAATGAATATCTGATAAATCAATCTTGCAATTCCTCATGCTTCCTGTCATGCTTAACTCGATATAGTCACTTAAGAATAATTATGCTGTGAGAGCTTTAATACGAATTCAAGATCATTATAATTAAAATTAAACTCTTACCTGGTGCTCAATTCTAAGCCTTTTTATCTTTATTTGGATTTTCTTTGACCTGTATCTTGAATGTAATATTAAAACATCAATAGGCAGAATGTGTAATCAAACTAAGCACCTTTAGTATGTTGAGAAAAATATTTTATCTGTAGGGCACAACATAAAAACTGGCCTTAACCGATATTCTGTATAAATAGTCATCACCCTTTGGAATGCTGTAAAGACATCAGTTCCCTCCTGGTCACTGCCGTGAACACAAAGAATGCCTTAATGACTCTATTGAAGTTATCATTAAAATAAAGGAGATCTGCAGACATCAGCTATAAATCACTATATAATGGCCCGTGGGTAACCTTTGACACAACTCATTTGAAATAAACCTGGGATGGATTCATAGCCTTTGGTTGAGCCAGTAGGTGGGCTAAAGGTCTTTTTCATCCTCTTTTTCATTTCTTGCAATATTAGTTTCTCTCTTAAGTGACAGGAAAGGATTTGGATGTATGTAAATTGACATATGTTTTATGTTGAAACCAAGTAGGTCTATACAAATAATAGCATTAGAGATGTTTATGGTGTTTACTTCCAATATTTATTCTTTTTATATAAATGCTAGGTATGTGAATACATTGGGCATTTACTTGAAGCTGCTCTGTTAAAATATTTTATGATTTTGGTGTCATAAAAAGTTTGCAAGGCTCATGACTAATATTATCCAAATGAGCAGTACATGTTTCCTATACTATGGGTTATAACATTTTCTACAGAGTTAAGAAGAAATTACCTAACTTCAGTTTTCAATTTTTCAAAGAAATTATTGCTTAATAATCCTTTTCCCTGTTAGCATTGAATTGGTAGAGAAGTGGCTCTGAAAAGTTGCCCAAGTTTATTCCCGATGACTTGGGTTCAGGTCTTAGGCTTACTGAAGATGTGACTGCAAATCTTTTAATATCTCTAACATCAGTTTCTTTATCTGTGCAGTGGGTTGAATGGTATCTCACACTCTTGCTGGGGAAAAACACAATATATGAAAGTTCTTTGTAAACTTGTAAAATTTAGATGTCAAGGAGTAAATAGCATTAGAAAGTCAGCACTGAAAGTGAACAGGCAGATAATTATTCAATTTTAAAAAAATGTATAAGTATTTAGGTTGTAGAACTCATTAAATACACTTCTATAAATTGGGGTATTTAACTTACCCAAAAAATATATGTAATGAATAGTATATTGGGCTATGAGCATTTATATCTTCTTTGGAAATAGTTCACTCTGTGACAAAATTGTATTACAAAATCAGCACTTCTTTTAGAATAGTGATAAGTTTCCAGGTAAACATTTTATAATTCCTATATGTAATTTGCTATACATCATGGCTTTTCTTTTATTTGCTCTTTAATACGTTAATTATGAGAGTAGAAAAGGGGAAAAACACGTGAAGTCAATCACAATTGGAAAAAAAATGTTTTTGATGAATATGGTGGGGGAGGGATAGTAGTCTTTGGTCTAGTAGAATTCATCTGATCTGAAGTAGCAAATTTTGTACGACTTAATGTTCCAACAACTCATGCCCTATATATATTTATGTTTTTAAGAAATAAAACATTTTATTGTGTTAGCTATTTTCATAATAGCAGTCTAAGGATCTATAGAATAATAGTCATGAAATTCCATGGGAAATTACAACTTTATGAAAAGTTCTGAAAACTAATCACCTAATATCCAAAATCTAACTCTAGATCCTAGACAAGTGACTCCATCATTTTAATGACAATGAATTCAGTCTAAATAATCCAAAGTAAATGAAATGCAATTTTTTTTTTCAAATAACTTCCTTTTGAACACCCTTTTAGATGAATCACAATGATATTTCTTTCACTATTGAAATTTCCTAGCACCTTACATTGCCTTGAAATGTTCTATCATTTAGTATGTGAGTATTGCTCCACCACCTGGAGTATATATTTCTACTCTTCCATGGCCTGTCACTCTGGTAGGAGCAGGCCTAAAAGATGCTTGTGGAGCAAATTGAAAAATGAGCTTCCCACATAGGGGAGGAAAAGAAATCAGGGTAGATGGTACAACTCTTGTAATTCTGTGTTTAGAAATGACTAATAACGTACTGCTCTTAACCTGGAGAATTGGCAATCAATCTAGGTTAAAGCAAGTGGGGGAATTGAGTTCTGCATATACTTTTTTTTTTTTTTTTTTTTAACTTATCTTTGGACTTTTTTACCTTTTGTCTTCAATGACTGCCCTTTTTTCTCTGTCTGGGCTGAATGAAGTGAAAAGAGTTGCAGTGTGGATATACTGAGCTAGTAGTTTCAAGTTAAATTAATCGGAAGCCTGTCGCTAAGGAGTTTCTGACAATGACTTTGTTAGCCGACATCTCTGAGTAGAAAGCAGTGAGTCGAAGAGAAAAGCAAGAAGAAAAGAGAGGAGAGTTCTGAAGACAGGGAAGAGCTAGAAAATTCAAGTGGTGTGAAGAATTCATTAAAAGAGACTGAAATGGTGGAAGGATACATTTTAGTCTAAAGCATATGCTCCTATTTTGTTATTCATAATTGAAGTGACATTTGCTCAGTGTGCATTGTAAGGTAATGTCAATAATTTTTAAAACACTTTAATAAAAGATAGAAAAAAACTTGGAATTGATCAAGTTAGGTTTTGTTTAATCTCAGCTATCAGTTAACATTACTAGTTGATACTGAGTATTTTAGGAATTTTTTCTATTTGTGAATGATTTAAAAACATTTGTCTGCCCTCAGGAAAGCTTTACCATTAAGAGGAAGAGTAATCGGATCATAAGTGGGATCGCTTTACAGAGTAAAGTTCTTTTAAACTGATAGAAATCTGTTTTGCCATCAGTAATTCAGGAAAATAGCTAACACAATAAAATGAAATATGTTAATATGAACATTGCAGTCAACACTGGGGTGCTGCCTTAGGTCTCCCTAACTTTTTTTTTTTTTTTTTTGCTTTGTATCTAATGCACCTCCCTACCCATTATGCACAGACACACACACAGACACACACACAGACACACATACACACACATCCATTCTTCCCCAAGTTCCTATCCCTTATTTGGCTCTCACTCAAGTCTCCCAAATATACACCAGTACATCCGTTTACTGTCATAACTGTTATTAAGCATTAAACAGACTATTGGAGATTCGTGCCCATTAGACCCAGACATGCTTGCATGTATGTGAGCATTGGAAATGAGGGTTTTGATTTAATTAATTATAGTTGGTATTAAATGACTTATTTATAAATAACTATGTCTTCTCTGCTAACGACTCCCTATCTCCCATTCCCCTGAGTTGCTATCTAAAGATGGTCTATCTGCTTATCACCAGACCAAACTTTTCCTAGGACCTAAAAAATAATAATAGTCATAGAATAATAAATGTCTAAGAGAACCATAGATAGTTATTGAAAAGGGATTTATGAGCCCTCCAACAGTATCCAAAGCATTCGATTTTGTTTAGTTTTAAGATCATCAGTGTTTCATTGTTGTGTTCATGTTTTCATCAGTGGGTTTTTGATTCCCTGAATAAGAAGCTATTTCTCGATGTGGTTTTTTGTTTTTTTTGTTTTTTTGGGTTTTTTTTAACCTCTCTTTTCTATGATCCCAGTGGGCCAGTTTACTTCTAATTTGCTTTGGTGATGTTATATTGTTCTGCTGTCCTTTTGATGTTAATTCTTTCTGTAGATTCAGGTAGATCAGGTAGATGTTAGTGTGCTCATTTGTATATGCTATACTTACAGATGCCATCTTCAACACAGAGATGGTGGCGTAATTTGATTGGCACAATTTCTGTTTCTTAGAGTGTATTTTGTAAACCTGTGTATCTCTGCGAGCTCCTGTTTTTGGTGTGTACACATGCGTGCATCCTTGCCATCATTTCACAATTTTGTAGTTCTTGGTGAATTTTTTTATACATATCTTCAAGTGGGACTAAAAGGAAAGTTAATAGTGACAAATGCTTTATAATTATAAATTTAAAGACTGGTCAGGTGGTGCAAAGAACACAATACATTGTCTTATACGTGGGTAGAGTCACCCAGTCTTTAATTTTTCTAAAGCATTTTTTAAAAGCTTTTGGAGATTTACATTTAGAGGTTAATAAGAGGAATTTGGTATGATTATTAACATCAATTCTTACTGCTCTATGCTTCCTTTTAGCCTCTTGGTAGAAGAACTATTAATCATTTTAAGAGATAATAGCAATCATCCCACTGTAATGAGTGCCATAGGACAAAATAACCATTATTATTAGGGATTTGAAGGTGTCTGGAGACCAGAGGTTAAACAAAGTTGAGTATGAAACACCCTACATTTCAAACTGTCTCATGTTATAACTGTTCTCATCAAATAATTAGTGCTGTCACTTGTATTACTTCTGTTCTTCCTCTTTTCAAGTAGAGGTAGAACATTTTATTCTGTGGAATTTCTATGAGTGAGTTTTCATTTGGTATAGTAAGCTAAAGGTCTTCTCCTATATCACTTTTCTTCGTAAGTGTATGAAAACCGTATTTCTACCGTATATTTTAAGAATATTTTAGAAATAAATAGTAAACATTAAATAGTTAAAAGTAAAGATTCAAAGCTAAATTAAAGACGTCATAGGAAAAGTATAGGAAATATTACAAGAGAAGTAATGGAAATGTAAGCAGGAAAAGCATTTGGCTCCACAAAATATTATAAATAAAACTACAGGAGATTAATGAACTATATTCATGTATGATGAGAAACAAGTATTTTTCTGGGAGTAAAAATGAGGTCTTGTAAAGAAATGCTTGGGAATTATATAAGAACTTAACGTATGTTATATTTCTTATCATTGGTCTCTAGGGGATGAATTAGTCATCACTGCCTAACAAAATACCCCAAAACTCAGTGGCTTTGACACTAGATACTTACTTTGCAGTAAGTGAGCAGGAATCTGGAGCAGTTTACCTGGGAAGATCTCCCTAATGGCCTCTCAGAGGTGGCAGTCATTTGAAAACCTAAACTGATCCTGGTGTTGCCACCCCCGAGATGGCTCACTCATGTGGGTAACAGTGCTTGTGGTTGAGAAGAGGCCTCCATTTCTTGCCCTGTGGATGTCTCCGTGGGACTATTCACTGGCAGCTGGCCTTCCTGAGAGCACTGGTTCTCATCTGCAGACAGTTTTGTCCCCCAGGAAGCATTTGACAGTGTCTGGAGATACTCTGGGTTGTTAACTCCTTGAGTGAAGGTGCCAGGAGCATCTAGTGGTAGTGGGTAGAGAGCAGAGATACTGGGAAACATCCTACAATACCCAGGACAGCCATGTAAAACCAAAGAATTATTCAACCCCCAATATTAACAGTGCCACAGTTGAGAAACCCTGCCCCAGAGCCAGTGCTTAATGGAAGAGGAAGTTAGAAACTGTAATGTCTTTTATGACCTGGCAACGGGTCATACTCTGTCATTTCTGGTCTGACTCTGGTCAGACTCTGTCATTTCTGCA
Organism: Loris lydekkerianus; assembly: GCA_963574355.1. NCBI lineage: Eukaryota > Metazoa > Chordata > Mammalia > Primates > Lorisidae > Loris > Loris lydekkerianus. Next base: position 60,209 of record CAUYPK010035119.1, on the reverse strand, counting down.
ATATCTTACGGTTTACCTAGAGACCAGTTCTACATTATGGGAGGGGATGACATAGGCACATAAACATGAGGAGGCAGGAATTACTGAGGCCGTCCTGGAGGCTGGCTATCACAGAAGGACTTGGTGTGGGGAAAGAGTGGCAGTATTTGGATTAAGTATTTTAAAACAATTTTTTAATTAAAAAATGAATGTGAAACATAATTGATATTTCAGAAGCCATACTCTTTATTCTCTGTTTTCAAATAGGGGTGTGTATGTGTGTGTGTATAATTTGCAGTCTTGAGAAATTAATTCAACAAATTGGAAAATATTAAAGTATGGAGGGAGAAGGAACAGGGGACATTTTAAACAACAAATTAGATGATGGATACTATTTGAATACTTTTAAATGAATGAAGGGCCAACAATTTAATTGTAAAAGAAATGTGTAATCACCACATTGATGCAAATGTTCCCCCAACTACACTACTCGCTAACATCCGCTTTTAAAAAAAGCAGGTATACATTGAGGAGAAGTGTAAAATGGCCAAATAAGGAAGCCAAGTGAAAAGTGGGGAATATATTACCCTCAGCTAAATAACTTAAGCTTGCATTTAAATGGCAATCAAGTCTAATTGTAGCATTAACACAGCAAAAGCGTACCTATCAAAGAATTCCTGGAGCTCTTGCTGCCTGGTTAACAAGGCATTTCCCAATTTATAACTCCAAACGTAAAGCATCTGTTCCTCCAAAGGGGACTATGTTGCTATGTGAGATGATAGCCTTGACTTTTAGGAACCTACTAATTAAATTCTGAGTCGGGATGGCCATGGAGGAGGACATTTAAATCCTCAAGGGCAAAGAAAATGATTTTAAGGTTCTTATAGTTATGTTTATCGCATGTTACTTGGCTTTACTGTTGCACAAAGATGCAAACCTAACTTCTTCATTGAAGGGAAGCTCAGCGAGTTTTGGGGAGATCCTCATGATGTTTCTGTCTGTTCCCATTGAAGGGAAGCTCAGTGAATTTTGGGAGATCCTCATGATGTTTCTGTTTGATCTTTTTGTTGTCATTGTTGTTTGTTTTGTCTGACACACCTCTACTGAAGTGTAGAAAAGAAATTATTTGGGGAGGAGAAGTGAAAGAGGGCTCCCACGGTGATCAGTAGGGGCCGAAGAAGAAAAAGGTTGGATGGGAGCACGAGCTCGGGAAGGGAAGGGAAGCTTCGTGGCTGCACTCATTATGCAATGCAGCCTGTCATGTAACTTCCCTGCTTAATTTAATACGATTATTTCATCAGAGAGGATAATAGCAGCGGCATGATTAATTTTGCAGCGTGTTTCACGAAGGCCTTTACTCTTCTCCATATGTTGTTCTTGCTCCTTACCTCGCATGAGTATTTACGATAAATATGGGAACAACCACAGTTTTCAAATCATGCAGAGGAAGAAGCCTAAAATTATGTATGTACTTTTATTCCATTTTTGTATGGCTAGTAAAGAATCAAAGTGTTTTTTAAATAAATAAAACAATGTATTGAATGTATAGGCAAACTGTCCTCAAATAATTCAGTTAAAAAAGCAACAACAACACAGTTCTGTAGCCAGCATCTGTGTCTCTCTGCCAGGTCCTTGGTCTGGGAGATTCAAACGATGAATCCGTGGGCCACCGTGAGTAAGGGACAGGATAGATTTTATTGATAGGTAAGAAGGAAGATGAGACCTCTGGCGCAGCAGAGCAGGGAACTGACTGGGTAACCTATCTGGATCTTCTGTCCAGTGCTTTATTTACCACCTTTCCCATCCTGTGGGCAGTGGGTTTTTGGAGATATGAAATGTTACAACCACTTGGTGCCAGGGGCTTGAGGGCACAACTTAATTTTAAAACTTCCCTTGTGTAGGAATGTGGTCTTTGCCCGGGGTGTTCTCTGCTCCAAAAGGAGCCCTTTCTTGTTTCTTTAGTAGCACTTTCTTGCTCCAGGAGTGGTGGCTTTGGTACCGCGCCAGTCAGACTGGCTTGTCTGAGCCTGTTTTGGACCCAGGGAAAGTAGGCCTGCTTGGGCGTAGGAAATGGGGTCCATGTCCAGCTTTGAGCAGGGGGAATCCTGTGCCAGTCCCACATCCATTTATACCTAGAGTTTAAATCTAAAGGAAATAGACCTCCTTCTCTATTCCTGAACCACAGAAAACTGAAGCCTGAGAGCCCTGTGCCTAAATGTCAGTTGATTTGTGTTTTTTTTAATGCCCAGCATATAATAGCCATTAATAAGTCATTGAAATGCTACTCAATAAATAATGAAGGAATGGATAGATGATTAAATTTATGTGTTGTTTTCTACTGCCATTAGAATGGTATAAATTTGTTAGCTGCCAAATTAATGTTTGATTTCTAGTAATTAATTTAGATAAATATTTAAGGAAGTGGAATGTTTAAACCAGATCCTCAAATAGATAATGAGAATTAATAGACATGTAAATAGGGATGAAATTTTTATTCTGGCGGCTGTGATCGTTTGCACATCCTGAGTACTGCATGTGGTGGATGTGGTGGTCCAGCAACCCACATGTGGGTATATTTCTCTGTTGTGAAGTACAAGGAGAAAAACGGGAAAAATGAATAGGTTTCTTTAGGATACTAGAATCTGTGTTTTCCTGTTCTCTGTTAAAATTCCTTAGCAAAGAATTTGAAAGGCTAAGGAGTGGGGAGAGAGAAATAAACTTCCAGGATTCCAACAGAACGCTTGTTCTTCGTTAACTTACATTTGATTTTTGTTACGTCATTTGTACATATTATTAAATTATGAATATTGTGTAATGATGTCAGAGTCATTTATTTTAGAACAAACTTTATTATTTGAAAACCAACTAAATGAAATATATATTTAAGTTTATACAGTTACTTTACAGTGTTAAGTTTATGTGGAATAACCTCTGAGTCCATGGGGACAATTGGATTTCTTCTCTGCATCCAAGACTACATATTTGTGGCACATTTTTTTTCTTTACCCAATTTATTTATTTATCCGTGTTGATAAACACATTTGCTTTGATATGTCCCCAAAATACAAATCAACTAGTATGTAGGCACCTGGTTTTAAGGCTTTGGTTTTCGGTGGTCAGTAGTAGAAAAGAAATGAAGTATATTTACTTTTTATTTAAACCCTTGGTATAAATATATGCGGAACTGTGTTTCTTTTTTTAACTGGAGTCAGTTTGTTTATGTATTTAACATTGTTTCATTTATAAAAACACTTTGATTAATAGCCATGCAATGAGAAAATAAAAATATATAATTAAAAGAAAATAAATAAATTAAAAGGAAATTGCCATTGGCTGTCATTAATTAATTAGAATCTCTACTGTTTCTCTGACTTTGACCACAAGCTAGTATGAAGTGAAACATTTGCTTTGAGACAAGTCATACTATCTATAAGTTAATAAAACACACATGAACTATATGTTCATTGGTATTTTGTGTATTTTGCATTCTGTCCTAAACAATTAAGATTACCCAGTAGTGGATATAGGAGAAGTTTAGTTATGAATAGGCTCCTAAAACTTCTATGTAATATATAAAATAATATTTTTTTTCTACTATGTATTTTGAACATGAACCCTTGGGATTTTCCTTCAAGAATTGTCTAGTTAACTCTTTAACATTACCGAAGGACAACTTCAACGCTGCATATGTAGAGAACAGAGAAGTAAAACACCAAAATAAGTCAATTTATGCCTTGGACTCACAGCTAATATTTAAGATGGCAAACATGTGTATTAACCTTCATGTGGTTTATTATATGATAGAATTATATGTTAGGTCTGAATTTCAGGAATTACATTCCATCCATGCCTTTGAATTTTGGGATTAAATTTGTCATATAAATTAAAAATATTTTATGCAAACACCTCGGTTTCATTAGAACTTTCTGACTCTTACTTTTCTCCAGGAGACTATTAATGACTTCATAGTCCTGAATATTAGAAAAACTATTTAGAATATTTATCGTGAACTCCGTAAATGTAAATCAGAGCCTTCTACTTGTTAAAACTTGTTTGTCTTAACTTACATGTTTACTTAAGCTTAAATACTTATTTTATATTTATCATAGACAATTTTGGAGCTACTCAACAGATACATAAATTGTTCTTAACTTTTACTTTGTGTATAAATGAAACAATGATAAAATATGCTGTTTTCAGAACTTTTCATTGGCAAACTTATTTCACAATGGGGAAGGTAATTAAAAAGAAGTTGCTTTGTTCACTCTTTGCAGGTATGTTCAATGGAAATGGAATATTTTCTGGAGTTTTCTTAACCTTGAAAGTTACTTACATTTTTACTTGTAAATTACTTATTTACCATTTTAAAATGTATATTTTATTTGTAATAATGGAGGTGAATCATGTTAAGCTTTCCAGTTTCTAAGTAAGATATTACACGTAAAAAATAAAAGAGGAGAAAGTCTTTTTACTTTTACATTTATTGTTCATATTCCTAATTATAAGAATGCATGCCATACATAAATAGTCCACATCTGTTTCGTAGGTGAGGTTTTTAAATTTTCATCTAGTCAAAATAATTAATAGAGAATGGGAAACTACTGTGATATAGTCTTCATGAATAATAGGCATTTGGTATAGCAGCTCAGTAGTAAATTATTAAAAGAATCAAATTGAAAAATAATATCATAATAATGGGTCAACATTATTTATATTGCCACCAGTCGAAGGATGAAGCATTTGAGTTCTTACTAGTGTACAATTAGGCTGATCACACAATAGAAGAGAAGGAAAGGGCAATCTTGAATGACATTTATATCAACTTTGGAACTGTCAACCTCTGTTCTGTCCTTGGGGCCTTGCACTTTTTGGCTTTCAGACATGTGTGCTACTTTGAAGGGAGGAGACTATTGAGTTCTAGTGGGTCTCTGGCTCTAATAAACGCTTTGAACATTCATCTTCAAGCACGTGCATGTAATAGTTCTTAGCACCTAAAGCTAAGACACATGACACTTGCCCCCGCCAGCCCCCATATCCTCCTCGTCAACACCACCAACACCATCCCCACTCCTTCCCCCCCACACAGCCACACTCTGTTCGCTCTGTGCTCACAAATCTCTCTTGTTCCAACTCTGGGAAATACCTTTGTTCATGTATTTTTTTTTCTTTCTGCAGAGTCACATGAAATGACTTCCTATAATGTCTCCAAGCAGCCCCCCAAAACTTTTGTAAAAATTGTAATGCTATCAGAAGGAAGTTCTCGGGCTGCCATGAGAGAAGTTAGTGGTTTCACACGAAGGTAGTGAGCAGGTGCAACCTTTGATAGGAAGAAACACTGCCCGGAATATTTACAGCCTCATAGTAGAGAGTCAGGAAAGCCCCCATGTCCCAGTCAGGATATTTAGGCATAATTGACAGGGAGAAGGTATAGATTCCAGGCTTCATGGCACCACTGAATCTCAGTAGCATTTAGTTTCCTGTACATATGTGTGTTTTCATGTATTACTATTATTATTAGCATCTGATATTCCCCAATCATATTTTAAAGACTGACCTAGTATTACCTCCTTATAATGTTTTTAATGTTTAATGTTACCTCCTTATCATGAAGAGGCTTTTTAAAATGGTTTTGACTAAAAAAACTTTTTTAATAGTCTCCTTTGATAGTATCTGAGGCAGGGGCTTTTTAAGTTTGAAACACAGATTGCTGCAGATGCTGACTTGGATTTGGAGAAAAGGGAACACTTTTACACAGCTGGTGGGACTGCAAACAAATACAATCTTTTTGGTAGGAAGTATGGAGAATCATCAAAGAACTCAAATTAGACCTCCCATTTGATCCTGTGATCCCATTATTAGGCATCTACCCAGAAGAAAAAAAAAAATCCTTTTATCCTAAGAACATTTGCACTAGACTGTTTATCGCTGCTCCATTTACAATCACCAAAATGTGGAAACAGCCTAAATGCCCACCAACCCAGGAACTAATTAACAAGCTGTGGTATATGTACACCATGGAATACTATTCAGCCATTAAAAGAGATGGGGACTTTACATCTTTTGTATTGACCTGGATGAGGTGGAACACATTCTTCTTAGTAAAGCATCACAAGAATGGAGAAGCAAGAATCCAGTGTACTTAATTCTAATAAGAAGGCAGGAGATGAGTTCATACAATGTGGGGGGAGGGTAATGAGAGAGAGGGAGAAGGGTTAGTGGGGTTATGGTGTATGACACACATCTTGCAGGACAGGACACAATTGTAAGAGGGACTTTACTTAACAAATGCAATCGATGTAACCTAATTCTTTGCACCCTCAATGAACCCCAAACAAAAAAAGAAAAACACAGAGAGGCCCCACCCCCTAAGTTTCTATGGCAGAGAATTTGCCTTTCCGGTAGGTTCCAGAAAGGGTTCCGGGTAGTGGTGATGGTGCAAGTCCCAGGGACACATTTTGAGAACCACCTGTCCATACTTGAGTATAGTGAAATGACAGAGCATTTCTGGTTTCTGCCAACCTTAGCATCACACATATGGATTATGGCCTAACAGTTCATCTAAATATTTCAGATTGAATGATCCTAAGGATAATTTTGCCCTGGAAGTTTTTAAAATGCTAAAGTAAACTTCTGCAAATGCTATGTCGAGTCAATTATGGATTATTTTATTTTATTTCCTATCAAGATTCTATAAATCAATTATCAATTTGGTGTAATTACGTATCTCACGTGACAGAAGATTGCCAGTTAGAATTATCTCATGAATTTTCAAAGAACTGTTCTTTTCTCTGAAACAACAAACAACAAAATGAAAGTTAAAACAACAAAAACAAACGTTAAAAAAAAGTCACAAGAATGATTTTTCCTGGACTGTTCATAGTTTCATTAAGTGCACCTAGCCACAGAATTAAAAATATCTGATAATATTAAACCACTTAAAAATATAAATTTGAAATAGATGTCCTATTATATCATTTAACCATTCTGGCAAAGGGATTTAGTAAAGGGGTTTTGGGGTAAATCTGTGCATACGGTTTTGTTTGCATTAATTAACAGATACATTCATGTCCCTAGATACACCATGTGGTTAAAAATTATTCTACCTTCAACAAGTTATCCTGCTTTTGATAAACTCATAAAATAGTAGCTATGTAAAAATTAAATTTTTAGTCTACAATAATATCTATGTAAAGTTGGGAATAAGGTAAATAAGAATACGCAAACTTGTAGTACAATATCCCAAATTTAGAGCACAGAAAAGGAATAAGACAAATTTGTCTGTTTTCAAAGAGAGTAATGTAACACTAATACTATCCTTCTTTTATATTCTTATATGATATGGTAGAAATCTTAATGATATTGTGTCCATAAATTTTACGTATGAATTACATTTGGCCTGTATAAGGATAAAACAGTCGGTAATCATCCCCACACCGCACTGATCACATACAAATCTACATGCCACGTGTAGGAAGATCCGGAAAATTAGGAAAACACATCTGATTTTAAAAGCTTGGTATTTGTTGAGTGTTTAGAACAGTAGCACATACACAGAAATAGTACCTATTAAAGTGATGTTCATTGTGTTTATTTTTATTTTTAGATCAAATCCAAAAGTGTTTCTGTGAAACCTAGGAGAAAGGAGTTAGAAAATGTTATTTTTTGTGTATGTTTAATTTGGGGAGTGGTTCTGCTCAGAGGCACCCAGCCGTGTGAGTCCTCAATCATGGGTGCTCCAGGTACTCGAAGCACCAGGCTAGAAAGATGCTTCAGATTCAACTCCAGTTCTTCAGAGGGTAAACAAAACCCACCTATGTCATAATTTTATATTTATTATGTCATGTCTCTCAATAAAAACAGATAGTACAAAGAAGAGCTTTTTAAGACTATTTCTTAAAGGTTGCATCAATTATGTGCTTTCTGTAGGTAGCTGAGTACTTGTCTGCTTTCTTTTACATGTTTCATAATCTGTAGGCGAAAGTGACACCATGCTGACGCTGTGATGTTCAGATTGAATGTGAAGATGGCTGATGACTAGAGTAATTTGATGGGAGGTGATAGGCTGTATACCTGTGTTTTTATGGGCATTTTTGATCGGCCTTTCCTTATCACAGCTCATGTTCTGATGATCATTGCAGGATGAAGTGGCACAGCCACTGAACCTCTCAGCTAAACCCAAGACCTCTGATGGCAAATCACCCACATCACCCACCTCTCCCCATATGCCAGCTCTGAGAATAAACAGTGGGGCAGGCCCCCTCAAAGCCTCTGTCCCAGCAGCATTAGCTAGTCCTTCAACCAGAGTTAGCACAATAGGTAAGTTCTGTTTCTTTTGTTCTTGCTGATTTTCTGTTTATGGCTATTGAATGAAATCCTCTTGCAATGGCACATCACATTTACCCTACGCATGCCTTGAGTTCTATTGGAGAGTTTCAATGTGAAGAACCACGTCAGTCTGCTTTAAACATGCAAATGAAATTTCTTACTGATGTCCAAGTTATAATGTCCCCCTGAAAATCTAATAACATTGCTTGTATTTATATATTTAACTATCTCCATAAGTTTACCAAAAAAGAGCCTAAATGACTAAAGACAGTGAGCCGTGGTTCCAGAACATTATTAGGTGACCCGTCTTTTCCATCACTGAAATTTATTTCCATTTATTTTTTGATTGATATATACAACGTATATGTAACGATGAAAGGCATTCTGCCTGGATCAGCAATCAGCCCTAAGGATGTGAAGTTTGTTCAGTTCCATCCTGCTTAAGAATTACTTTAAGACATCAAAGTATCATAAAAGAGCGGATAGCGTCAATTCAGTAATAACTGTAAATTCTATAAACAGAAAATATTTCTGTAAGTTCACTTTGAAAAATTAATGTTTATTTTAGTATACTTATGTTAGACTGTAAATGCTTATTTGAACCCACATTTATTGATATGTACATGTTTATTATTTGGGTGCAATTTTCAGGAGACTAGCATAGACCAGGCCTCAAGGATTTTGTGGTTTAGTTGAGGAAGAGTCATTTGTTCTATAGTATAAGTCAGCTCTAGGAAGTGCTACTTTAGAACACAGATCATATAGTCAGAAAGAGGCGGGTGTTGGATTCTGCTTGCAGAGAATCAAGGAAGAGTAAGTTGGAAATAGCCTTGAAGAAGAGATACATTTTTAAGCATTGTAGGCAGTAAGAAAAAAAAAAACACTGGGTAAAATAGCATGTTTTTGAGAAATAAACTGAGTTGCCGAGATTATGAAAAGAGTAAGTAGGGGAAAGTGATTAGAACTAAAACTGAAGGTGTCACATGGAATCTGATCGAATGCTAAGTTAAGGAATTTTGATGTTTTCCCCAGACAGCAATATAATCAGAACTTTAAAAAGAGTATTGCAGAAGAAAGATGTTGGAATTGGAGAAAATGTTATTTTAGTGTAGGGCAAGAGTAAGTTCCATGAGACAGAAATAAGCAATACTAAATTACAAGACAATATTTTGAAAAGATATTATTAAAGAAAAATTGACATGAAGTGTCCACAGTGGAATGTATCTGGTACAAGTTGTAGACAGGAGTCTAAGATTTTAAGTTTACAAAATAAGAGGGATTGTTCCTCCATTAACTATGAAGAAGGGGCCCAGAATGGAAGCAGATTTTGGGTAAATATAAAAATGTAATATGTGCTGAATTCAAAACACAAGAAACCATTTAGGTAGAGATGTTGAAGAGAAAATTGTAAATGTATGTCTCATATGTCAAAGGGGTGCCAGCACTTTAAAAATAGAAATTGTTCCTTGATGAGATGGTTGAAGTAAGGAGAGCAATTAAGTTCACCAAAAATAAGAGTGTGTCTGGTAAGAAGTGGGCAAAAGAATCATAGGTACCTCCGATTATATTAGTTATCTGTTGCTTTGCAATAAATTAACCTAAAATTTAGCAGCTTAAAACAGCCAACGTTATTATCTCAGTTTTTAAGGGCCAGTTGGGTAGTTATAGCTTAGTATCTTCCATATAAATAAATAAGCTTTGGGTTAAAAAAAAAAAAAAAAAAAAAATGTCGGCCAGAGGTGCAGTCATCTGTAGACTTTACTGGGGTTAGATAATCTGTTTCCAAGATGACTCACTTGCGTGGCTGTTAGTTAGACGCCCCCGTTCTTTGACACATAGTTCTAACCTTCTTTAGAGTGAGTTAGCCAAGGAAGAGAGCAAAGAGAAAAACATCGTGGCCTTTATGACCTGTTTTCCACGGTCACCCGCAGTTAGTTCTGTTTTATTCTGTTCCTTATAAGAAAAATCAACCTAAGTGCAGCCTAACTCAATGCAAGGGGAATAAGGCTTCAACTCTTGAAGGAAAGAGTATCTCAGTGTCTTTGGAAGCTATTTTAGAACCACCACACTTTTTTAAGTGGAAAACTGAGTGTTTTAGAGTAAGAATGAAAGGAAGGCAAGCGTGTTCTAGTAAGAATGGAGATGGAGCAGTGCCATGCTAACTGAGGAAAATGAAAAGTTTTTAAAAAGGTGGGATTATTTACCGATGCCACATTCTCCAGGAAAGTTACCATGAAAAGGAAATGCCTTATGATTTAGCTGGAGTGCGCAGATGGGTAGATTCTGACAGATAAGGTGTAGTAGAATGGTTTGGATAGATTTTCAATTACAAAGATTTACAGAATATGAGAAAAGAAAGTACAGTTGATGCTATGGACTCTCTTTTGTGAGATTGGTGTTGAGCAGTGATTATGGCTTGAGAAGACTGAGTAGAAATAGGTTTTAGAATAGAAATATACACTACATGTATAATGTGGCTACTTTTGTAATGTTACTGTAGAACTAGACTGTTTAATGAATAGCCTAACTAATACATTTGTATTTTCATGATACACGGATATTTTTACTCTGGCATTCCCAAGGATTAAGTATGACGGTACTTTAGAAAGGCAGGAACATATTTAATGACGTTAATTTTCTACTACTAGAACATTTTTTTTTTTTTTCTGAAAAAGTCCCTTTACCACATACACATCCCTCAGATTTGACTTTTTTTTTTTTTCTGAAAAAGTCCCTTTACCACATACACATCCGTCAGATTTTCCAAGGATTTGAGGCCACTTCAATTTACTTTTCTCTTTTCAACAGATGCAGATGTTGAAAGCTAAAACTTTAATGAGTAATAACGTAGTTGTTTAAAAGCTGCAAGGATTGATGGTGTTATAAAGGTCACCCCTGAAAGAAGAAATAAGATATTATGCCATTTATAAACCATAGAAAACTGTGGACCAAAAGATAACTTAAATTATCATTAATGACATGGGGCTCTTTGCTATGTATCTATTAGCTACAAATATAGAAAGTGACTTTTTAATATCGTCCCAGTGTATTTCAGAGGAATGCTTTTGATAGGAAACACACACGATAGACAGCTCCAAAGAAAGGGAGTCTTTAAAAGGCATAACTAGTTCAGAAGAATGACTTTTAGAATATTTCAAACAGATGATATTTTTCCTTTATTATTCCTTTCCACCTATATTATACATATGTATGATACTTTTACTGTTTTTTTTTTTTTTTTTTTTTTTTCAATTCAAGCATTTTTTTTCATCTGTTATCTCATTGCAGCTGTTCCAGATGTATAGGCCCTCGGCTAGTGAGAGTAGATAGCCATCTGGCCAAAACTTGTTATTTTGCAGATAAGGAACAGAGACCTAAAGAGGCTTTTGCCTAGGGATTTGAAGTACTTTCCTATTACAGTGCAGACAATTCTGTGATTCTATATTTATTACTCCTGTTTTAATTTTAAGGAAACAAATGTACGTAGAGATTGAGTAATTTGTCCAGACACAGCAGCCCGTAGAGTTTGGGACGTGGCAACTACAGCCCCTGGGCTGGCAGTCTTCGCTTTTTAGCCCATTGCCTTTTGGTAACCTCTGGACATCAGGGGTGCTGCTCAGTCATGTATCCTTCCACTCATCCGTCCCACAAGTGAGAATTGACACTTCCCTATGACAAACGTTTTTATACATCTGGAGCATCAGCAGGTGACAGTCTTGAATGGAGGCTTCAGGTGCCTCCAGTCTCTGCCCCAGCATATCTTGGAGCACACTGGAATGTATTTTTCAGACTTTCCATTCCTCAGGGATGTCGACACGCGAAAAGTAGAGCTTCACCAGAGCAAATGTCATAGATGCATGCTGACTGTATAAAACGAAGGGGAATATTTTCAAGTTCATTAATTGGGTACATTATTTCTACAACTTGCTAATTTAAAAAATGACATGAAGGAGGATATTACTTTGAAGTTTCATTAGCTTATGTTTTTAATGAGCAAAGCTTAGACAGAGGTTTGAGTGAGAAATGTTTTCTATGTGTATAGGGGATTCAGTGCATGAACAAGAGTATTGCAATTCCTGGACAGCTCCTGGATGATCAGGAGGTTAGGGATAACATTCAAAGACATCTGGCAATTAATATTTTCACAACGTTTTACAGTTTACAGATTGCTTTCACATGTGTTATCTAATTCTCATGAGCTTTCACAGTTGAAGAAATGGCTCCATATCAGGGTGCCAAAAATTTGATGGCTATCAGTGACCTCAGAAATAGAAAAAAAAAATAATAATAATAACATTTGAGGAAAATTACTTGAAATGCATATGCCCTCACTTTTACTTACCACTGAAAATAGAGCCAAATAAACATGTAATAATAAGGATTTGTATGACCCTAATATCATGTTAGTTCCATGAATTTTAATAGATCTCTGCCATATAGTAAAGGCTTCTACTGATAAGAAGACAGAGATAACCACTGAACTTGGAATTATAGAGGCAGATGCTATCAACTTAGAATATGCATGTATTCCTTCAACAGAACCTGCCACGCACCGAAGGAATAAAAGAGTGAATGAAAACATTGCCTCTAGTCACCCATAGACTGATGTGAAAAACAAACTTAGAAAAGTGCAAGATATATGCTCCTTTGAAGCACCATATAAATGGAAAGTACTAATCTTTCCAAGGAGCGTATCTGGGGTATGTCAGAGATGTCCTCACAAAACGGGTGACATTGAATAAATTCCCAAGCATACCAGAAAGAGAGAGCATTTCAGCAAAAGAGAAAACGTTGGGAGACAGAAGGTCGGGGGTGAAAAGAGGAAGGCCTGTCCTTGGAACAGGGAAAAAGTCCTATGTGGCTAAAACGCACGGCTCATGAGAGACTGGCAGGAAGTGACGCGGGCAGGGGAAGTGGAGTTCATATCGTGAAGAGACTTTCAGACTATGTTAAAGTATTTGGAACTTATCCCAGAATGATGTTTTTGAGGGACCATCACAAAGTTTCAAAAGTTTCATTGTATTTGGGAAAGGCTGCAGACTGTTATCTCTTGAAGATTCACAATGTACATTAACATAGTCCAGATTTTGAAAATGCATGCGCTGAAGAAAGCTTTTAACTTTAGTATGGCATTGCCTACGCTTATTTAAACCTGGAATTATTTTTTCCAAGACTGTTACAGATCATCATTTTATGAAATGTTCCTTTAAGCCCTGGAGTACCAAGAGATGGGTTTTAATCGGGGATTTTGACATGATCCAAATTCCCCTTTTTAAAAAATATTATGGAATGCTTTATCTAGAAGCAGAGTTGGAGGTGGATTCAAAGAGGGTAAGCCTAAAGATAAGGAACCAGTTAAGAGGCCAAGGCATTAACACGAATGAGGAATGGGGTGGCTTTAAGAAAAGCAGGGACTGTGGGAAGGCAGAGGCAGATTTGAGGGCTGAGGAAGAGGCATCGCTGTGCTGGCCCAGCTGCCTTTCATCTGTGTGTGGTAAAGGAGATGCCTTAGATGACTCCTGAGTGATTGGATGGGTTACTAAAAAGTTTTGTGGAATATAGAAAGAGCAAAATTGAGGCCACAGGAATTGATAAATTCTGTACCAGACACACTGCCTTTCAGGTACTCATAGGACATTCAAATAGAAAGGATTAGTAGACATATACGCCAGCAATCAGGGAGGATTTGAGGCAGGCAATAGTTAATTTTACCATACTTGGTACTATCTCTCAATTCTTAGGGCCATAGTTAAGACCAAGAGTGGCACGTGGCTTTCCTAGGGCTGCCACAGCAAATTACCAGGAACTGGTGGCCTAAAACGAATTTATTCTCTCACAAGTCTGGAGGCTGGACATCCCAGTTGGAGTGTCAGTGGGCTCCGGTTCTTTGTGGGAGCTCTGAGGGAGGACCATGCCTCCGTGCCTCTGATGATCCTGGGCTTCCCTGGGCGTATGTGCATAACTCCAGTCTCTGCCTCTGGATGGCCTTCTCCCTCTCTGTGTGTGTCTAATCTCTTCCTCTCCTCACTCTTACAAGGATGCCAGTGATCTCACCTCAAGATCCTTAATTACATCTTAAAAGGCCCTAATTACAAATGAGATCACATTCACACATACTAGGTGGATATATTTTGGGGAGAAGACACAATTTCACCTACTTTTGGTCTATGTCCTAGTTTGAGGGGTTTTTTGTTTGTTTGTTTTTCTATTTATAGCCGTGTTGGTAATTCTTTCCCTTTAGAATTTACCTCCTCCAAAAATGGACTTTTCAGTTTCTCTTCTTTTCTGCCCTTAAAAATATATACGACGAGCCTTTAAAAATAAAAATGAAAAATTTGAGCAGAATTTTGGAAATGGTTAAGAAGAAACACTGAGGCATTTAAAAATATCAAATTGTGGTGCATTTAACAAAGCTATCAGAATCTCACAAATTTCTGACATTAATGTTCCCTAAGTGGCATTTTCCAAATCTCATCTGACATATTAAGGGGAAGCCATGATGACCTTTTCCCTCTCACTTGCCTATTAAGATTGAGGCTCACCAACCTTCTCCTCCACATATCTCTACTGATCTGAGACTCACTTTAGATGCAGTTGCTACCTGAATTCATAATGAAGGCATAATAAAATGGATCAGATGACCATTCAGATCTCTTCAAACTCTCATAGGCTGATTCCCATTTCACTGAGTCCCCTTACAGATTCTTCATAATATTCAAAGTTACGTAACATGAGTGCTAACATGATGGGCACCCAGGGATAATAAAAGAGAAAAATAAAGAAAGGAGTTAGTTTTTGCTACCTCATCAGATCCCAAGTGCTGTCTACTCTTTCATATTTTGCCATTTAATTTAATTCTTCCATCAACCTTACGTTTCTATCCTAGCTGAGGGAAATGGCAAAGTAGAGAGTTTAATTGTTAAAATTTGTCAACTATCACATTCACCAAGAAATGGAATCCTAGATCCATCTGAACCCAGTCTCCTAATTCCACTTATTTCACTATGCCTCTTTATAAATAAAGTATCAGTTATTGAATCTGGTTGGGCCTGGTTCATACTCAGAAGGGTAATAGCCATCACAGAATGAAGGTCTATCAGTTAGCCACCCTCATAAAAATTTGCATTCCTCTTGATGTATATTAATCATTTTTCCTACACAATGTTATCTTGGCAGTCCCTATTGAATCATTTCCACAGACCATGTATTATGATGAGACTATATTAACTCTCTTAATTGTGACGTTTATCTAGTGAATGTCATCCCCATTTAACCAATGAGAAAACTGAGATTTAAAAAGGTAAAATTATGTGTATAATGTATAGAGCTAGTAAGTGGCAAAGCTAGCATTTTAATTCAGGATTGTCCCGAATTAAACTCTAAAACACATACTTTTTGTGATGATTATAATCTTGCACCAAAATTTAAGAAACAGGTAAAGAAAGGATCTCAGGCAGGGATTTGAAGATGGAGGAAGCAATGAAGAAAAAGGAACAAGGCTAGGATGAGAAAGAAGGGGTGGTGGTGGTGGTAAGTGATCTGACAACTCAAAGACCAAGGGCAGCAGAAACAAAACTGTGGTGGGAATTGAAGAGTGAGGAGGGAACGGGAGAGTATGAGATACAGAGTCTTTGAGAATCTCCACTAGACGGTAGATAGAGAGACGGGGTTGGAAGAAGAGAGCAAAACAAGGTTAAAGAAGGAACTTCATTTGCTTGTTGTAGGAGAAGTGAGAACCTTAAATACTTACAAGTTGATAGAGATGACAAGATAGATGATGTGAATGAGAAGAGAATAATCAATGAAGAGGTAGAGAAATCTAGAACTCTAATGTGAGTTTAGAGACTTGTCTTGACTGAAAACAGAGAGACTTTTGCTGAAACAGGAGGAGGAAGAAATGACGTGAATGGAGAGAACTTCAAAGCCAGCAGAGGGTCGGAGAAAGGGTGGGGGCAGAAAGAAAGAGTTCAGCCTTACTGATCTTTCCTAAATCAAAGTCAAGACCATTTGCTGAGAGAGAGAGCAAGCAGCCTGCAGGGTTGGGGATTTGGTGACAATGATTAAGAACAAAATACGAAGAACGAGCCAACAATCCTGTTGAGATTGAATGCTGTAATACACAAATAGCTTTATGATTTAACATTGCAGATAGAAATGTTAAAATTTCATATGGCATCATAACTAAAACTCAAGAGTCTCTAAAAGCAGAAATGTGTATTTTAAAGTGAACAACTTGTTTCTACCTGTGCTAAAACACACATCTTGGATTGGAAATAGCCATTATAACCTACGGCCCTACCACCCTAAATGTGCGCAATCTTGTCTGATCTCAGAAGCTAAGCAGGGTTGGGCCTGGTTCATACTCAGAAGGGTAATAGCCATTACAGAATGAAGGTCTATCAGTTAGCCATCCTCATAAAAATTTGCATTCCTCTTGCATGTATATTAATCATTTTTCCTACACAATGTTATCTTGGCAGTCCCTAAAAAGCATAAAGAATTCATGCTTTTATTCAATTCCATGTGCCAAGCAATTTCAAATATATTTGTATTCTGGAGAAGATAATTAGACTACATAGAAGCTAAATAGTCTACAAAAAAGCATGATGCCAGGGTGTATATAAACAAGGAGTTAGAGGGTAGGAAAACCAGGCAGGTCCTCTTAGGATCTTACTAAGGGAACAGATCCCGAGACCGTTACTGTCATTAGAAGCTATATTTCCTTCTGGAGTAATATTGTTCCTAAATAGCGTAAGTTCAATAATAGCATATTAAGAAAGTTGTGTGCAGGAGAACCAAACCAGAAGATTGAGGATAATATAAGGTTAAATACAAACATCTTTTATAGTAAATATTAACCCTAAAGATTCGTCCTAACTCTAAGTAGCTGTTTTCATTTCATGTTGTGTTTATAGTCGAACAGGGATGTTTTGTTCTTTGAATACGTTCCAATGAGTTTAGCTGTGAAAGACAAAATATATCATCTCTCTCAAGGTTCCCCCTTCTGCGGTCAAACTTTTCTTTCTGCTTCAAGGAAATCAGAGGACCAGGTCCAGTCTGTGCATAGTACCTGGGGAAAGGCGTGGAACATTTACAGACCTGCCAGCCCTAAAGCCCTGCACTAATCTGACATCCCTTTCTTCGATAGAAATGTTTAAGCAGCAAGAAAATAGTCTATGTTTTTTGGCAATCAGCAGATCAGATAGAGAGTCCCGCAGTACAAAGAGGATGTGTAATCTGACATGATTAGACAAGGCTCTTTAGTACCAGAACATTCGTAATTGAGACAAAGAAAGAGTATTAATAACACTTTCCTAACACAGCAGTTAGCCATTTTATATTTCCTTTCTTTAATCTTAGTGTTTTTCAACAAATCATGGGATTTAATAGCGTGTTTTGGCAGATTAGAGGATTTATGGCCCAGATGTTTTTTGTTCTAAAAATGGATTAGGGTGTAAAGTTTGCTGGAATCCATGGAACATGTTGAGGCAAGCCGGTCATTTTGTGTGTGATTAGTGCCTGCCTTCTGTCTCACAGTCCCTCCATCTGTCACAATTCACCAATGGATCTGGTTAGATTTAGCCTCATGTCACAAACAAGTCCCTTTTCTGGGCAATTTCATATTACAGATTCATTTTATGCCATTTTATGCCCTAGTTAAAAGATAGGGAGAGAGAAAGATGAGCTATTAGCTTTTCTTTCAACATTTGCGAGACAGTCTTTTCCCATCAGTATTCCTCCCTGATCATCACGCTAAAGTGCAGCAAATAAAGAAATGACCGGTGTGAAATTTAAGTTAAGAATGGTTTCCTCCTTACACCTATTATTCTTTTAAAAAATATATATTTTGCTAGTGTCTTTTACCAACCACAGATTATCGAGCAGCAGACACAAGCTAGATGGTTATTTGACCATCTTATTAAGAGTGTGAATTAAGTGCGACTGTAGTTAAGAGTAGCCACAATTTTTTATCAGACCATTACAGGTGCTTGGTTACAGTCTGTGCTTCATACGTCGCCCCTGACTATTGTGTGTATCTGTGGCAAACCACTGCCACCTGCGGTTTATTTCACCACAAATGGATTAGGGGGGAAATTTTCAGTCAGTTAATAATGATCTACTTCTGTATGTGACAGACTCAATGGTGACTTTTCTAATACTATGAAGGATTCAATAACCATAGTGGTAATTATTAGTACCTATCTCCTATGGTAACATTCAGGTGTTCTTTGCATAAAAAAAAAAAAAAAAAAAGAAATCAAATACAGCTTTGCTTTTGCAAAGTATTCCGATTAATAACTAAAACCTTTAGTTATACTATAGTACTACAAAATATTCAGATTAATAACTAAAACCTTTATTTGAAATTAGATTTTAAACTCCTTTCCAAATATTTGGAAACAACCAAATTTCACCCAAAGAGTATGTTTTGAGTACAGATGTTTGAAAAAACATGTTCATGTATGATGATGTGAATCGGTCATCCTCAATCATTCATTTGTTCATTTATTTTTAGACGAATTCCATAGATAAATTATTGTGTGCCTATTGCTAGCCATTACCCCCTAACAAGGTGATTTGGGGGGTTAAAGGTTAGCCTATCCAGGCGTTTGTGCAAAACGTATCCTTTGCTATGTCTCACTTTCAGGTTATTTAAATGACCACGATGCTGTCACCAAGGCAATCCAAGAAGCTCGGCAGATGAAGGAACAGCTTCGGCGGGAACAACAGGTGCTTGATGGGAAGGTGGCTGTTGTGAATAGTCTAGGTCTCAATAACTGCCGGACAGAAAAGGTCAGTTCATAAAATAACTTACTTTTCAGAAATGCCTAATTAAATTTCCTGAGATCTTTCCATCTTCTTAGTAACCTCAGAATGTTGATTTTTCCCTTCCTTTTTTCCCCCTCCCTCAATACAGAAGTCCCCACGCCCATCCTAATCTAAACCATCTAGAAATGGGAAGACTTACACTTCTCCTATCCATCCTCAAACCTTATTAACAATGAATATCCCCTCTTATGCCAACAGCTGTGTTAAAATGAAATGGCATTTGAAATATCTGAGTCTGAGTAAAAGTTTTGCTTTATAGAGATGCTTAACTTGTATTTAGGGATGAGCTGGATTTGAAAATGCTGAATCTTCTTTAATCAGCATAAGCTTGGATGATACCCATGCTCATATTCTAAGTACTTAGGATCCTGAGCTTGTCATAATATGTTTCCCGTGCAGAGTACTGTCAAGTGCTAGGTGACTGCACGATTGAAATTTTTGACTTTTATCATAAAACAAAATGTGCCTTTTAAAACAGTGACTTTATCCTAATACCTAACTGCAACTTCTGAATTTGTGATGCTACAATGATTTCAGGCTCTTTTGTGCAAGCATATGTTGTATTCAATGAAGAAAAATATTGCAAGTTATTTTAGAATGCTCAGAATAACATGCTTCCTTTGGTAACATCTGATATGTTTTGAATTGAAATTTTCAAGTGGTACCAAGTTCCCTTTGCACAATCCTATAGACAAATAAATATAAGGTAAATGAGAGAAAACATGATCAGCTACTCAGCGGTAACTTGAACGTTAATCATCGCGGGACGCTGCTGAGTCAAACAACTGTCCAAAGTGAGCAGATTGCTAATTTGGAGAGCTTTCTGGTTCCCGGGTTTTAGATGGAGTTTGATACGTAATCGCTCGGAAGCTGGTGATCTGCGTAGTGATAGGGAGATGTACAGGTGATCCTGTCCCACGTGCTTTTTCTCTGGTCCTAATGTGGGTAAAAATTTAGGTTGGAGAAACTATTTCAATTCTGTTCTATCCCAGAGGGGAGGGCAGCACACGGGTCGATAGACATCTCTTGTAGTCTTACAACCTAAGAAGTACAACATTGGTACGGTGAGGACACAGCATTTTTAAAGCCAGGCACCAAAAGATAAAGGGAAAAGCAAAGTGACAGCTCTAAGGAGGAATGATAGGAAGCATAAAGGAATTTTTATTCAAATATTTAAACATTCTTGAAAGGATGCTTGAACAGAAATTCCTTTTCTCTGCTCCCCATGTAGAAATGAGTTTAACACTCAGCCAGATGCTAATGCAAAGTGACTCAAGCTATTCCTCGCAAGCATAGCTAAATTGCCGTTATTTGTTAAGCGCATTGAATTCAGCTGTGGATACAGCAGTTGGTTGCATTCAGCAAGCATCTGTACCCTTTTTTTTTTTTTAATCCTCCAAAGCAGAGACAACTCTACCTATCTCCCCCCTTCCCTTCCCCAGTGCTGGCTGGGAATTGTCAAGTGACAACCGACCAAATCCTTTTGGACAGGAAGCCTTCATCCTGAGTTCTATATACTTGCAAAACAGGCCTTGTGGTTGGATCAGGGAGCCCATTAAAAGCACTTTGATGGTATGGAAATTCATCTTCATGAAGCTCCCAGGCCCCTAAGCGGCGTGCTGTTGAGCTGTGGTTACAGATCAGTCATTCACATCGGAGGGCAATGATTGTGCTGACGGCTTGTAAGGCAATGGAAGTACATAAAATAATCCTGAGCCCTCCACCATGGCACTGGGCGTTAATCTTCTCTAATACAGATCAGCTGTTGTTCTAACACATGACTTTAGGCTGGCTCCAGTGACTCTGCACAGCCTTTTGATTAAGTAACAAGAGTGGCACCATCTGCATCCGCTCTCTTCCACACTCGCCCATTGTTAGGGGCCTGACTGCTACTTCTTGCTCCACCTCCACAATTATACTTTATTTTATTTCTCTGATTAGCACCTCCTATCCGGGCTGTAGAAGTGAGAGTTGCCTCTGTTGCAAGCTGCTGCCTCAAATTTCCTTTCTCTTTTGTAAAGTTACAACAACTTTTTAAAATATGTATATTTTGGGAATAATGCCGGCCAAACCTATTGATGACTCTCAAAACCTCCAAAAGGTTCTCAAATGTCTTCACCATGCCCTGTCGTGTGGTCAGCTGAGTACACTTGAACTGTGGTCTTATGCTTGTGTGGATTGTAAGTGAAAATATTCAAGTAGGAAGATGTAGCGGTTCTGTCACTGGGGTTGTATGACAGACTCTTGTATAAGTAAACGATTTCAACCAAAGGATCTGAACTATCTCAACCCTTATGTTACCCTGACACCTGAGCATGAAACTGAGCTAGTGAAGCAGGTGTGACTGTGGTATGTGGGTGACTTTTCCTGTTGCACTGGCTTGGGTGTCATTTCTACAACATTAATGATCGATCTCTGTGCAGTGCATGAGAATGAGATAATAATGTCATAGGTCTTTTAATTAGTAATTGTTCAAAATAGCAGCTACCAAGTGTTAGGGTCTGTGCTGTGTATGGAAAATAATTGTATTGAATCAGAAAATATGGGCTCTACCTTTATAGAGCTGATGATATAGAATATTTATATGTGAGAACCCACCTATTGGAATTGAATAAAGTCCCATATTGCTTAGCATATCATATCAATTAAATATGTGAGTTTACAAAGAATTTTGTGAGTACTTACCCTTCCACATGAACCAACATCCCTCTGCGTATTGCGTTGGTATTTTTCTAATATCTCCTTTCTAATTAGAATTTTATAATCATTCGGCTGTAGCCATGGCCAGTACATATGTGGATCAATAAATGGTCTGAAATTTTGCTTCATAATTCTTAATGAAAGCCATAGACAACACATGATAAATCCCCATTATATTTTGCACTATCATCCTCTCAGATCATTTAAATCCCTAAAAAGGTAATTTTTCTATTAAAAATAGCACCCCGAACCCCCTAAAGCCAGAAAGTATATGAAATGTAAGGAATTGGGTAGATGAAGCAGAAAGAAAGATGGAAGGGGGAGCTAAGAGAAAGGAAAAGGAAAGAAATACAGCCCAGTGCTTTATATTACTCTAAAAGATGATAGATGTTAGGACCTGAGCTTCATGTAATGGGAATCTCATAGGAGCGGTCCAGCTCGTTGGGTACACACATTGACTTTTCTTTGCGTCTCCAGTAGCCAACATGGTTGTCCCAGCTAGGAGGTCTTAATTCTGAAAAGCTGTAATTGGATAGTGACAACAATTAGAGGTGTGAAGATAGGGACAAATGTTTTTCCAGTGATTTGTACCAAAACACATCCTGAGAGTCATTTTTACTGAAACACATTTTAATTGAAGACTTCTAAAAGATTTTTTTTTTTTTTTTTAATTTCTTTACTTTTCTTGGAAGTGATTCAACATACCCAATAACTGTGTGTGTCAGGTTTCTTGGAAACTCTGGGACACAGTGTTATTTATAATTGTCATCTCTAGTTAATTATAGGCTGATCGTTGATTCAAATAATGTTATCTTTTACCACACAGCTTTGTTACAGATGAGTGTTCTGGATGAAAAAGTAAGCTTCTCAGGTAGGAAGGAACAGAGTATTCTCAAACATATGTTTTGTTTAAAGAAAAAAACAAAACAAAACACTCTTTTGCTTCATTAATACCCAAATGGCACAATTCGTCCATACAATCAATCAGTTGTATAGTAGGTTCTTAGTATGATGTTTGAAAATAGGATATTTAAAAGTATTCATACCTAATAGCAGATCATAAAAATCTCAGTTTTTATCATCCTGATTCCAGCAGGCAGTGTTAACGCAATAGAGACCCGGTGTACTCAACTGAAATAAGAAATAGACTAGAAGGTTTCCAGACTATGTTCCTTGCTTCAAACATAGTTATCTTAGGAAGAGTATCGCTATGCTTTGTATCTGTTAGAAATGTATTTCACAGGCGGCCCCTGTGGCTGAAAGGAGTGGGGCGCCGGTCCCATATGGCAGAGGTGGTGGGTTCAAACCCAGCCCCAGCCAAAAACTGCAAAAAAAAAAAAATGATAATAATAATAATAATAAAAAAGAAGGAAAAGAAATGTATTTCACTAGATGCATCAGGAAACCTAAGTACAATAGTTTAAACAAATGTTACTGGTGTTTAATTTTTATCAGATAATGAAGCTTGAGAGTACGACGTTGGTTTATTTCTTTGGGGTTTTCCCTTTGGGTGTCAAACCTGCACCTACAGCAGGTTCAGGAAGGAGAAGTTTTCTCTTTGAGGACTTCAGTCTTCATTCACATAGAGATGTTTCCGTCTCCTGCTCGAGCCGACATCCACAAACATCTTGTTGGCCACAACTGCGTCATGTGTATGTACATCTTTAAGACAATTGCCACCCAAAGGAAAATAGACTCTGTTAAATTAGTCATGAATTATTTTCTGTGACTGAATTAGAGAACTGATCCTCTCTAAGACCACATTTTTGAGATCCAAGGTGATATTAGCAGGGAAGAAAAGGACCAGAATGACTGTGAAATGGGTAGGAAAAGGCAGTTGTCAGCCACAGCCATATTATAAAAGTAATACCAAAACTCTCCAATAATTCCTCGTGAAACTGGGGTGTTTGGTTTTTCTAGTAATTGTCACTGTCTGTCTGTCTTTTGCTCTTCCACTGTCACGTGTCAGGGGCCTTAGACCGTCCTTGTCTTGGATTCATAAAGAATTACATGACAAGCATGTGCACAACAAAACATTGTTTGATGGCAGGTTAAATCTATGAAAGTGTGTTCACACACATGCTGTATACGTGTTAAGACTGACTTCTGCACTGCTTTTCTTATGTAAAACAGATGTCACTCACAAAAATAAGCATGCAAATGTATGCATATATTTCTTAAGATGAGGAATTTATTCACCAAACATTAATTGCCTACAGTGTACTTAGAATGTAAACAGGTACACATACTACGAATTCATCTATACCTGCAAGTGATAGCTGGGAAAATGTCTTTAGTGAAAATTTTTTGCAGATTCCTATAGAATAAGATGAAAATGGGGGCAAATAACATGTTTATTTTAAATAAGAATCTACTCCATAGTGACAGCAGTTTCTCTTTTTGATTCTTTGTCAGTCATCTTCATAGGAAGCATGACCACAGATTAGATAGGCTAGTTGTACACAAAGGTCAAAGTTAGCGGTCCAGCACTTGGAAAAAAAGTGCCACCGTCAACCCTCTTCTCTCCCTTTAACAGAGTGCCACACATGAAATGACAGTGACCAATGTTGACTTAATGTGGATGTTTAATAATGGAAAAAAGTGTGTCATTCCCAGCATTAGTTACAAATGGCAGTAAGTGTATCAGATGGCGGCCCTGTGATAATTCTACATCCATCATTCTTTCCTGATGCGTCACTGGCCGTCTGATGGATGGAGACAACGGCGTTAACTCTTCAGAAACTCCCATGGTGTGTAGTTCAGCAGTATCTAACACATGCTCCTCTCCTTAGATAAGGAAGAGGCCTGTGAGGAATTGTGAACTACAGCTTTCGCTTCGGAAAAGTGAGCGGGAAGGAATTCGTGCCCCTCCGTTCAGTGAAAGATGCTTCTATTCATTAATGATCTGTGGATGGCTTTTGTAAACGTCACTTTTAGCTAAAATGAATTAGAGAAATTGAATTAGAACTAGATGCCTCCATGGCTAGAGGAAAAACTCCACAAAGGATGTAGACACCTTAGGCAAATCCTCCTGAAGGAAATGAGATAGATCTTTCCAACAATGTGGTACAGCATATCATACTAGGGGCCTATGTGCCTGTGTGTTTCAAGAAAAGGTTCCCAATCTTTTAAATCCTCTTAGCTAGAATTTGCCATGGGACAAATTAAAATAACATCAGTGATTAATATTTTCTCATTATAAAAGTGAATATATGTCATTTTGAATCTCTACAAATAATTATTTATTTGGTGACTTTAATGAAAAGCTACCCAAAACCTGGAGTTGAGTATGTGCCTTCCTCCCATTGGACTCTCTCTGCTCTGAAAATTTGTATGAAAAGGACAGGGAACTGCTCTCTAGGCAACTGATTATTAGAAAATCTAGACCAGCCTTTATGTACAAGTTGGCATTTGATCCTTAGGTTTTCTTTCCTTTTGTTTTTCATTCATAAAACCTCCTTAATTGTGAGTGTTTTAGCTAGGGAACACTTCTTATGGGACAGGAGAGGAGAGGAAAACCCCTTAGTGAATATTATCAGCGCAGAGCAGCCAGTTTTCAAAGACCATGACAAAAAGGCAAATAGGTATTATGTCATCATCCATCCATCACTCTATATGTCAGCCTTTCAATAATTCCAATCGACATTCTCGACAGGCTGATGCACGTTAAAGGGGCTGTTTGTTTCTGGAAATTGAGTCTAGGCTGTCTATAGCCTTTTGTTCCAGACGGTTTTCTTCTGTGTCTTTTCATTTCTTTCCTTTTCTTTCTTTTCTTTTTGGGGGTATTTAATTGAAATACATGCCGAGTTTGCAGACTGCAAAGATCAGAGCTGTTTTCGTCCAGCAGTGGTAACTATGCATTAAACATTTTGATTTGTTTGAGCTTGAAGTTTAGTCCTTTTTTGCCATTTGCTTCGTGGAGTTTGTGTATATTTACAGCCTCTGCATTTAATGGCCACATGCCTTATTTTCACAGATGGCCAGTGGAAGACTTTTTCTTTCTCTTAGTATAGCCTGCTTTCAGTTTTGCTACATTTGTCACAGTGCCACTACTTGCAGCTAGCAAGTGCCCACGCTTGGTGGGGAGCAATTATGGTGTGAGTTTTTAAGGAGCTTTTTAAAGGTTTTTTTTTTTTTTTTTTTTCCCCAGTAAACTTTTTATGGTTTAATTTTCAAGCCTGGAAAAGCTGTGCATGTTTTCAAACAGAGAGTCTTGTGTTCTTTACATCATTCTGGTGGAGGGGTTAGTGCAGGATGGTCCAATAAAATGAAGACTCATGGGGCATGCCAAATTGGGCTTTCAGAGAGATACCCACAGGCCTCGCTGATGATCAGAATTGTCTGTTCATTGAAGGATTTGAGGATATTACCACAACAGAATTCCTGAAGAAAGCAAGTTACAGAACACTGTGTCGAGAATGCTCTAGATATTTGTAGAGTATATTTCCTTGATGCAGAGATAAAAGACTAGGAAAATGCATCACAAAATGTAAACAAATAGTTATGCCAATGTGATGATGGGGTTATAAATTTACATATGTGCCCCTCCTGTCTCTGAACTTTCTAAATTTTCAACAAGTGAGACTCACTTTTGTTATTGGACCAGAAGTGTGAATCTTAAAAACCTGACCCATCCAAAACGGGTCTTTCTTTTCCTTTCTCCCTTGATCCTTTCCTCCTCCTTGAGGTCAGGTAGCTGTCTTCAAGGCAGTTACACAGTAAGACAGTAAAATAATGAAAGAGAAGTGTGTGTTCCAGTTACTTTCTTACACTTAGTAGATGATGGGTCATGTTCTTTATTGGATTTATTGTTCACTATTTGACGGGTATGGAACAAAAAATATGAAGAAAATATTCTGAATGTAGCATTTATTTCAAAGGGGCTTATCTAATCTTTCCTTTCCTACCTTGTCTCCTCTTTCACCTATGAGAAAACCTGCTTATACCTGTGAGTCAGAAGGAGTCCTAATGGATGTTGACATTTTCTCGGGACATCTCAATTTTCATTGCTTGCACACCCTCTCTCAGTCTCACTCTGTAGTACACGTAAGAACGGTATTCTTCGTTTTAACTTCTTTTTAAAGATCTGAGAAGATTAGAGGAATTTAAGTGGTAGATCAGTTTTTGAACTGAGCTTTCTTAGTGGAAGGTGGAGAGGGAGTTCCCGAAAGTAACCTCGCGCCTGTTCAATTAGCTAGTTGGTCGTGTGTGTTTGGATCTGTTAGCACATTTGGAAGCTTTGTCATGAAAATCCCATTGAAGCCATCACAGTCTCCATAACCTAGACATCTTTTATTCCAATACTTTGTTTTTCCTGTTTGCTTCCTGTCTTCAGGAACTGGCCCCTCCACTTCAGAGTGAGGGAGTAAAGCAAAAAAGAACATCGCCCGTCTTGTTTACTTGGCTTCTCCTGCCCGCTCTGATAAAACAGGTGATGAAGTTTTAGTTGTTCATTAAAATAAGATACTTCCACGGATAAGTGAAAAGTGAACTGTAACCCTGATGCATCTGTTTCCATTGGTCAGAATCAGCATTTCCGAACCAAGCCCCAAGTCTTTAAAATACACCCATTATATTTATTTAACTGAACTAACTATTGGCCACTTAGGCTACATTTTGTAAGAATGCTGACAGTTTTATAGACTTTATTCCATGAAAAGGGAAAATTTAAAGAGAACAATCTTACATGTTGCTGTAACAGCTCAGTAACCGAGTTGCCCATTGTTTGTGGAACAATTATCATCAGACAACATTCTAGCTTTGTGTTTACATCTGTGCAGCCCTCCCACCTACTGGATACCCCCTGTAGGTTATGAATTCTATTATTTTTCTTTGCTGGCACCCTAGTTTTCTCACATTAACCTTTCTGATTTAACTCAGTGTGTATAGTACATCTGTCTGCCTGGGTTTGAAAGGAAAACACCTTTTTTTTCCCCTTTGGTATTGACTGAATCCTTACCATATATAAAGAATCGGAAATCCCAGGAATTAGTTTTTCCTGTCCTGCCTTTCCTCTTCCAAGTGTACAGACCATAAGCACCATGATTACAGAAAAGCAAGGGCCAGTATTTTGCTGGGACAATATTCATCTATACTTTTTTGGTGAATTATTTGTTTTTTGCACATTCCTCTGAGTGGCTTTTGTATGCGTTATACATCTGGGCCATAGAGACTTCTCTCCATGGCAGTGGTTTTCTGTTTTAAGGACTAAATTAGTAATGCTGAATTTGTAACTGTACCTGTGTCTTTAACAAAGTGCTTGAATTTCTAAGTCTGATTACTGTTGGAGAGTCTTCTCACAAAATATATTGGAATCGCTATAATATTTTAGATTTTTTTTTTTCATAATTGGCCATGTCTTTCTTGAATTTAAGAAAAGAATTATGGAGGTCTTGATTATAAATGGAGTGGCTGTAAGTATGGAAACTTATCAGCTAATCACTTTTGAGGAAATTATCATGGAGAGATAGGAAAATATACAGTTATGATAAATTACGCAGGACCCTGAAAAGACTGGCAAGAGTTAATGATTAAATAAATATCTTACGAACCTCCATGATTAAAAAAAAATCAGGACCAATTATTTGTTAAATAAATGTATTTATCAAAATACATTACTTTTGCCATGTAGAGTCTAAGCAAATAGAACATAAAATCAGGGAAGTGTGGGTTTTAAAGAAAACTTAAAAAGGCTTCAATCCAACCTGTCATCCAATGTTGAAGTGCCTCTCCAACATCTCTACTGTTAGACTACCAGGCAGGTAGGTGTATGGCTACATTCTGAAAACCTCCAGGGAGGGGAAGTTCCTTACATCCTGAGGCAGCCCATCCGATGGATAGGCAGCTCTGTAGATAACTCTTCCTTCAGAGATCCATTATCTTTTACCTGATAACTTACGATCTTTGATCTGTTTACCGTCTTGACTACTTATAGCTAAATTCTTCTCTGTTTCACAAATCACAGGTCCTGATTATTTTTAAAAAGGGAGGAGTTTAAAGACAAATATTGTTGATCTCTTCTTCCCATTCCACTCAAATCTCTTTTTGAGAGTCCTGTGTAATTTCTCCATTATGACATCAAGGATATTGACAGGTGCATAATCCATAACTGAGTTAAGTCCAAACAGTTACTATTATTGAGATCCCCTGGTTTGCACTCCCATACGAGGGAGGTCATTTTAACTATTATTATTATTATTATTAGTTAGTTAGTTAGTTAGTTAGTGAGTTTTGCAGTTTTTGGCCAGGGCTGGGTTTGAACCTGCCACCTCTGGCATATAGGGCCAGTGCCCTGCTCCTTTAAGCCTCAGGCGTCACCCTATTATTTTTTTTTTTTTTAGTGAATTTGTACTAGCTTCTTTTTGTTACTACACCCTCTGCTAACTGCTCCTAGCTATTCTTTATACTATCCAGCCCCATCTTTTCTGGAATACACATTCAATACTCATTGTTCCTCAGATTTATTTCTTCATTTAGAAATGTCAGAATTAGTTATTTGTCATCAACTTTGAAATATTTCTTTCACTCTAAAATCAGTTCTTTAAAAATCATTAATGATGATTGATCAATATCATCAATAGTCTTTTTACTATGTTGGAAAGTCTTGGACTCTAGAAATTCGTAGAAACTATGTGTTTGTAAACCATCCTATGTATCTTCAACTTTATAGTACTTCTTGAGAAAACTTGATCTGCTAGTACATTTCACTGGGATCAGAGGGCCTAATGTGACTGAGGCAAAAGTTTAGTCAGAATTATAGTTCAAGAAACTTTTCATGAAGCTGGCTACCAAAGTTTATAAAAGGAAAATAGATCATGGAACAAACTAATGGACTCTAATTTATGAGGGAATCTCATTTAGAAGGGAAAAAAAATCAGAATTAAACGAGGCACATTCTGTGGGTGACTGGACCAGAGGATATGTATGGACCCTTCCAACCCCTTAGCCCATATGTCCCTATGATTCTCTGATGGAGAAAATGAATGGGAAAATATTCCTCAAGGCCAGAACATCTTTGGGTATTCTAATGGCTAAATTCACACCTGACGGGTAAAATTAGTGAAAGATTTCTTCAACTTGTCTTGTTAGTGCTAGAGGAAATTGTGAGTTTATGTGTGTATTTATATATATATATATGTAAAATTTATACATATACTTTACATATATAATTTATACGTATATTTATACATATATAATTTATACAGACAAGAAATTTATACATACAAGAAACCCATTTGTGCTGTTAGATTATGTGGATGATTACTTTCTATGAAATGGAGATATCAGTAAGCCACAGTGAAACTGAGCGGCTGAGGGGGTGGACACGCTGGTTGTTGCTTTGTATTTCACTTAAGCTGATGAAACAATCTCCAGCTGATAAATTGTTATGGCCTTACAAATAATTTTTCATCTTCCTTGGTGGTCTTCCAAGCTAACATAATGGGAGGGTTAAAAACCCTTTTTGTTTCTTCTTGATTCTTGTGTCATTAGTGTAGTAGGAGACCATGAAAAAAGTGCAGCCGGAAGAGGGTTAACTGTTACTGAGTCAACATTTGACAATCACACTCTCTTCTGTCATTTCATGCATGTGCTTTTTATGACTGTGATAGCTTTGCGAGCTTTATTTCAGGGATGTCTGTTATGATAGCTGATCCCCAGCCCATCTCTCTCTCCCTCTCTTTGTCTATGTGGGGCTGGTGGGGAGCAAAACTCGTCACTGAATGAATTCCAGTTTCAGAGAGGAACAGAAGACTTATCTACTCATGCACTGTTTAATTTAGGATTAGGTAACTAAGGAAACATCTGCCTTCTCTAAGGTACAGTTGTGTGTCCTTGTGTTTTGCCTGCTCTGTGAAATATCAACAAAGGTCCATTTGAGCCTTGGCAAAAACTGAGTTTTCAATTGTTTTTGTGTCAGTTGAAGTAATGGAGCAGGGAAAGTTTTCAACTTAAATATGTGCTAGGCTTATATTATGGAAATCTAACTCATCATGCCTGGGTATCAAATGAAAAAAAAAAAAATAAAGATTTAATAGATTGGAGTAGATGATAGACAAGAAGGGAAAAAAATCTCAACAACGTTTGGAGTTGTTACTAAAATTCTTTTTTTAATGCATATTTATTTGTCTGACCATAGAGAATCATAGTCACAATAGGTTATTAAAATTAATTTCAATAATATAAAAATTATGGAAATAATTTAATTAATTCAGTATGTTAGGAAGAATATATTTTTTTCATTTTTCATCATCAAATTTTTTTGTGATATTAAAAGAGTATCTAACTTAGATTTTTGAAACAAATGAGAATCTATCACATATTCAACTGCCACATTACAAATTAGGATGCTGGGACCCAAGGAGGTTAATTGATTTGTCTAAAGCAATGTGACTAACATATATGGCAGAGTTTGGTTACAGTGTGATCCCTCTGATAACAAAACCCATTATTTTCTAACTTCAGATATGTTGTCTCCCATTCATCTCTGTAGCCTTTTATCATTCAGAATAGTTTCGCTATATTAAGTGTGGCTCTATACCTGCCACTTCTAACCAACTAAGCGCCCACATCTGTAGAAGTTTCACTTGTCTCCTTGTTGATTCCCACTCTCGCCTGGTGTCAGGTGCAAACAGTCCACATGCTGCTCCCCACTTTGCAAGTCACTGGATAAGTCACAGAGCACAAGACAAGCTACCAGCTTCCCCAAGTGAATATTAACACATTAAGAAGTTATTCAAATGAATTTTAAAAGTTATTCATTTGAGTCCAGGAAACCATATGGCCTACAACTTTCGTTTTTTCTGTAGATGAGATACAATTCACTGCAATTTTTTTCAAGTTAACATAAAAGATTTTTTGAGTAAAAAACAGACTTAACCCAATGTTTCCCTCTCCATCTTAGCAAACCTGCAGAGCTGCATGAGATTCAGTTAGTCGCTTAAGACTCGCCTTCCCAAAGGAAATCTGGTTGTTACACATTGCTAGCTTTTATTCAAGAGAGAAAGCATGCTGGTCATCCTGTTTGGCCCTTGCTTATAAATTCCCAAGACTTTTTCCTTCTGACTACTTTGTCATAATTAATTTCCTTGGGCCTTCTGCTCATGAGATTAGAAGCAGTTCAAATTCCTGCCAGTATTTCTTTAAATGTGTTTATTTTTCTTTTATTTTTTGCTTTCTTTCTAATAAAAAGAAGGTTGGGGAGAGAAGATCAAAGACTCTTGTTATTTTTAAATGGACGTGTGAACAGTAATGAGAGTGCAGCAAAGTGTAAGTGTTACACTGGATTCGTGTTCCAGTATACTGAACTTAAACGGGGGGAATGGCGGACTATTTTTTTGTGTAAATTCCTGACTAACATGATTTAATCCCAGTTGAACTAAGATTATAAAATAGGTGACAGTTGTCACCTGTGTCCTTTTACATTTATTTCTTTTTCCCCAAACTCTGTTTCTTTGGTGTTTCCCATTTTCAACATCTTCCCACTTAACTCTCCCCCTACCTGACATCTGCTGCCTATGTTTTGTTTCAACCGCCTCTTTTTAAGAGAAGATTAATCATAACAACTTTGAAACTCAAAGTATTACCTTTTCCAGTAGTATTTTTGCATATGAAAAGAGGCTTTCTGAACTTTTAAAAAAATTTTATATTTATTTTTAGAGACAGAATCTCTCTTTATCACCCAGGTTAGGGTTCAATGGCATGGTCAAAGCTCACTGCAGCCTTGAACTCCCAGCCTCAACCAATCCTCCCACCTCAGCTTCCTGAGTAGCTGGGACTACAGGTGTGTGCCACCACACCTGCCTGAAAAGAATTAACCTAAAGAATAGAATCTCAAATGGTTGCATTTTAGACATGCACATGGGGTGAAGTCTATGGGGGAGGATATACAGCTGGGGACTTGTGGGATTCAAATGAGTAGAGTGGGTAGGACTTTTCCAGTGGTAACAAGCATTTCTGATTTATAACATTTGGCTGATCTTTCTCCTGTGTACCTAAATAAGCTGGATTTAAACTTTTGAGAACTCCTTCTTTTGGTGGCTCAGTATGTTAGCTAGAATCCTGTCCACATATAAATTTATACCTACCTTAATATATAAGAACTATATGTCTAGTTCCTATATATTAAACTATATATTATAAACTATATACTTTAACTATAGAATTGGCTTTCATATGGAATTATTGGCTAAGTATTTCCCACTTAGGTTATTATTATCTCTTCCTTACAACAATTATGTCTTCTGAATATACTGTCTACTAGTATACCTAAAATGTGGCAATGTTACCCATTTTGATGTGCATGCTATTATAATGGTTATGTTTAATTAATGAAAGGCCCATTATATATTTTTAAGAGTTCCTCCAATCACCTCTCCATTTTTCCTGTTCGCATATCTGAAAATTAGCTTAAATGGCTATACAAAGAGCTACTTAAAAGTACAGCTTACCACGTTGACTACCACTATCTCCCGCTGACACCCTCTTGAGATACAAAGTTGGATATTTAGAGTTCATGTATTGCAAAAAGTGATAGTGACTCCCCTGCTCAGTATGTGCTAATTTTAGTCTCTTGTTAAGGTGACACAAAGTCATGGAGCCGAACTCAGAACCTTAGAGGCTGCTTAGCTTCTCGTTCTTTTTCTGCTCCAGTCATCTTCATGTTGCTTTTGCGTCTAGAAAGACTGCTTCAAAATGGGAAACTCTCTGGAAAATACATAGTTGCCTTGTGCTTTACTGTGTTAAATCAAAACCTGAGAGGAGGTGGTCACGGACCAGTATCTTCCCCCAAAGAGAGCACAGGAAAGTCTTCATGGACATGGGGCCCAGCAGATCGTGTCAATGGCATGTGGTCGGTTTTTTGGTTTCTTTTCAATGTCGCTATCTTTTGTTTTAACAGTTACATTTACACAAAGTCTGTTAAGCCAGTGCCCTGGGTGCACCTGAGCTCAGGTGAATATATACAGCAAACTCTGTCAGTAAAGGAAATCCAGAACACAGAAAACTCCGATGTCTTACACAAAACAAATGGGGTTAGATTTATATTTTTAAATGTATAACTTCTTTCATCTTTAATAGCATGTAATTCTAGAACCAAAGTTAACGTAAGCTATGTGTTTCCAGGTTCTCTACTATATTTTATACTAATTGACAATTTAAAAATATTTTTCTATTAAATAATGTACAGACTTTGGTGACTAGAGTACAGGAGTGCCAACACCACTGGCGTAAGAGGATTTTTCATCAAGCACGGACGATTATAACATTGCTAGAGATGTGGTTGAGATAGAGGATGTACTACATTCAGGATTTCCCAGAGTTCTTGGTGGGAACACTATTATCTTATCTTAAATAGTTGATTATTTTCTGTGAACAGTCTTACTGGGTGAGTAGCAGTACTGGCTTATCTGTGGTTCACCAGCACCATACATGACTGTTTTCCTCAGAAAATGAGGTTGAATCATTATCAAGAAATATGAGCACATGTTTTGAGATCCATGGATGCTTTTCTTAAAACTCTGTTGGAACCACATCATCCTCGGAGCAGTGCTGGAAAGTTCAAGAGGAAGTTTTCTGTTCCTAAAAATCACTTAGTTTCTTAATTTGGAAGTAGTTTGATATCTCATGTGTTCGGATTAGCATTCTATTTTTCTTGAAAATAATTTATTGTGTAATGCCCTGTTCTCCATGAATGTAAATCATGCCCCGCAGGCTTTTAAATGACTTGATGTCTCCGCAGATCTAATTTTGGTATATTTGTATCTCAAATAATTCGCCAACTCAATATTTTGGCTTAGCAATCCAAATCCAATTGTGATCCAAGTAGCAGGCACTCACATTGGATGTACAGAGACTTGACAAGCAATTAGCAATGAATATTTAAATGTCTTCATTACCCTTGCATGAGGGATGCAGATGGCATTGGGGAGGAGGGCAGCCAGAGGGCACTACTGTGAATTATGTTTCTATCATTTGGTCACCTGACTATTGGAAGATTTTTCTCTGGGCCTCATGCCATGCCTATACTTCTACTGTTTGGCTGAAAATAAAGCAGGTCTTCCAAATATAAAACAGGTTGCTTCCATGAAATTTCTGTGCGCATTTCATGATTCAGGAAGGTTGTCTCCAAGGATCCCGGCCCGTATCCTTTAGGCATACCAGACCCAAATGCCCAGACTTCATAGAGGTCTATGTGAATGAGAGTTCCTTCAAAAATCCTGCTGATCCTTCCTCTAATTCCCTTCGTGTCATGTGCTGCACGTGCAAAGGTGAATAAATCAGCATCCTGCCCTTTCCAGAAGCGAATGTAGTATGTGTGGCCCAAGGAAAGAAAACTGTCTTCAAATAATTACAATTTCTAGACTGCACGCTCATTATAAATTTCTCTTTTAAGGAAAAAACAACACTGGAGAGTCTGACTCAGCAACTGGCAGTTAAGCAGAATGAAGAAGGAAAATTTAGCCATGCAATGATGGATTTCAATCTGAGTGGAGATTCTGATGGTTGGTGAAAATCGTTCATATCTATTCCAGTCATGTGCAGGAGTGTCCGTTTAGTGCAAATTAAAACTGTTAAAAATAGACAAGGCCGCCTCAGGCCACCTACACTGAGAGGTTCCCATGTGCCAAGCACCCCACTAAGTGCTTTGCATAAATCATCTCATTTAATTCCCAACACAGCCTATGAAATGAATGCCATTACACAGAGAGACTGACCCTTAAGAGTTCTGAAGTATCTTTTCCAAGATTATAGGTCTCTAAGGGCAGAGGCAGGACTTGGATTTAAGATGTCATGATTCGCCCTGGCACAATGGTTCATGTCTGTAATCCCAGCACTCTGAGAGGCTGAGGTGAGAGGATCCCTTGAGCTCAGAGTTAGAGACCAGCCTGAGCAAGACTGAGACCCTCTCTACTAAATATAGAAAAATTAGCCAGGCATTGCTGCAGGTACCTGTTTTCCCAGCTGCTTGGGAGGCTGAGACAAGAGATTGTTTGGGCCTAGGAGTTTGAGTTTGCTATGAGCTGTGATGCCACAGCACTCTACCCAGGGCAACAGAGTGAGACTATGTCTCAAAAAAAAAAAAAAAAAAATGATGGCATGATTCTAAACCAAATGTTCTTCATAACTACGTACCCCTTCCACTCCCCTATTTCTTTTAGCCAAAACACACTTCTCAGGAATTTATATCTATCAGCTCATTTTTCAGTTTCCATTTGTGAAGCCCTAACCAGGATAAATTGCTTGAAGCACATATGCAGGATAGTTTGATTTTTTTTTTTTTTTACATCTTTGAAACCCTTCCCTCCTTTGCTCCCTACTGCACACTTAAGTATCCTGCCTGCTACCAGTAACCTAACAGAAAGCTTCCCGCTTCCCTCATACGCCTCAAGCCTGTGTTGTCTGTGTCATCTGTGAACCTTGATACTCTAATTTTAATACCAGAGCAAAGGAAAGAAAACTGTCCTTACACAGTGCCCTGCCTGGGACCCTCTCTGTAGTGTAGGTGACATGCATGCATTTCAAGAGTCCTTTGGCACACAGCCTTTAACATCACTTCTGTAACAAGGAAGTTCCCTGCATGTAGAAAAGACAGCACAAAGGCAAACCCATAAGCATCAGACTTTAGGAGAGGGGGAATCCAATTGGAATCCTCCAACATCCACAGCCGTCTACTTTCTCTGCTCCAGTTGACTTGGGCCAGTTCTGCTTTTAAATCCAAGTCTACCCTTAGCCAAGGGATTAGACAAACCTCAACATTGAACCACATAAGTATGTCAAAACTGAATTTAATTTGGTTGGCCAGCCAAGAAAAATCTGTATTTTTCTTGTTTAATGTATCCAAACACTACCTTCTATTATATTTTTTACTTCACTTGAGCTAAGATAAACCTGACCTCAGTACACATAAAGACCTTGTTTAGATTTGATGACGTCACCTAATGTTCATTTTATTGCTTCTGTTGCTATAAGGTGTAAGAATGTGAAAAGGTAGATGTCCAGATGATCATTTGCTAGTTACAAAACAGTTGTAAAAAGATGTTGCCATATATTAGCACTCATTTTTTTGTCAGTAAAAAAACAATTACTGGTAATAACACATTTCATACATTGTAAGCTGTGTTACATGATAAAATATAACCACAGTACTCAGCATTAAAACATCAAAGTTTTTGTTACTGTTATTTGTTAAATTCAGTCATGCTTATATGTGAAATATTTTCCACCTTTCATCAGACCAAAAGTGTGTTATGAATGAGAAACATTGAGAAACTACCAACAGTTATGCTATGTTTTTTGTTTGCTAATATAGAAGTCTTCGAGTCCGGGTAAATTTGGGTTGATTTCTATGCTTTTGAATTAAGAAAAGAAGAGGAATATGCAGGAGGAAAACAAAAAAGTGCTTTTATTGATATACAAGCTTTAGAAATCCCCAAAGTATTTAAAATTTTTGAATATTACCAAAACAGATCTGCTCCAATTTTTTTTTTTTTTTTTTTTTTGTGATGATAATCAGTTAAAACCTACTATGAGAGTTTGACATTTTCCTCGGGTTCTCCTTATTTTCTCTGCCTAATCTCAAGTATCTTGGAAGGTAATTAATCCACTGAATCCATTTTAAGATGTCACATCAGCCTAAAAGAGTGAATGCAGCCTCCCAAGGTTTCATTGTGATGCTTGGGGTGTGTTTTACCATCAGTAAATCTGACTGATTGAAATGTAACTATCAGTAGGTCTTGTCAAATAAATTAGATGTTGAGAACAGTTCGTAGGGATGAATTGTTTTTCCCATCTTAAACATTTGACAGTGGACTTCTTTAGAAATTACAGTCATATCACTATTTATTTGTTCTCTTCCTTAACATTTTTACATATCTTTTTAGGGGAAGACCTATCATTGCTGTATCAGCATTCATCATGCATTTGTTAGCACATAATTTCAAAGAAAGGCAAAGCATATTACAAGGAAATATCTATTGTTGTATTTTAAACACAAAATCTCATCTTCCGGTAGCTTTACTTATGCAAACTCAGAGGAAATGGACAGGAGAACTCTGTGTTCTGACAGATATATCCTCACCTACGCATACGATCACCTACACATATAACCATCCATTCTGCCAAGTAGATTAGTGTTCCGTGGTTATTTAAACATCTTTACCTATTTAATATTTCTGTAAATCCTGGCATGGCTATTGATTTAATCCAACTATTCTCTGCATCAAAAATCTTATCTTCAAGTTTCTTATGCACTCTTGAAATCAAATGAAACAGTTCATAGTCCAGTGAAAGAAAGGAAAAATAGATTGGAAATGGATTAAAAACACAAATACATTTTTGTCACTGCAAGGCTTATCACAGAAACTTTACAAACAGGCATCTGTCTTAAGAACTGGAAGTACCATTATCAGAAGTATTTTTTGTTTTTAGACATTTTAATAGACTAAAAAACCATAATGTAAGAACGAGAGGTGCCAGAAGTTTTAACACTAACATGAAGTGATATTTCCTGTTTGTAGGAAGTGCTGGAGTCTCAGAGTCAAGAATTTATAGGGAATCCAGAGGGCGTGGTAGCAATGAACCCCATATAAAGCGTCCAATGAATGCCTTCATGGTGTGGGCTAAAGATGAACGCAGGAAAATCCTTCAAGCCTTTCCTGACATGCACAATTCCAACATCAGCAAGATATTGGGTAAGAAAAGCATTAAGAATCAAGTGATATGTGGAATAAATGCACTGTTCTATTTTTTGCAATTGTGAAAAGATACTGCAGTTGGAGGCCAGAGAGATCGTGAAATCTGCTTGTCTGAAAATTAAGCATCATCATTGAAGCTTCTTCTGATGGAAGCGTTCTGTAGCCCATTTTTCTAAAGCTAATTCAGTTGTGTGTCTTCATACAAATTATTGTAATGTTTTCTTCTGATATCTAGAAATACAGGGTCCAGTAGAAATAATATTCGTTTGTGCTTTAGTGTAATATTGTTATGTTACAGAATTACACGGAAGTAATACCAATTACAAGTAACAGCACACACCCTGCCCCCTTTTTTGGGAGGTGGTAATCTATACCAATCTTTTATCACAAAATCATAAGCTTAACCATACCGCGCTCAAGCACGAAAGGGCGTTACCTCTGTGGATACCTTGTATTTCACGCTTTAGCCACCAGATACTGGTACTGACCACTTTTATTCTTTCCCTTGAGAACTATGCACAGGCTATTGCTAATCTTAATATCTCTTGTTTCATCATCCTTTGTAACCCAAGGCTAAGGACCTGTGTTTGTAGAATTCATCATACTGTGGGGGTGGGGATGATAATTGTTCTAGTGCTATAATTGAAAATCAATTTGGGTGCTCAGAACCCATGAAGATGTTAGAGTATACATTTTTTAATTCAGACTTTTAGAAACCTTTGGTGCTAATGTTACTTAGTAACTTTTAATCATTTTCACTATTATTAAAAGAGGAATTTTCATGTTATCTTTCAGCTTAAGAGAAAACAGAACACACATTTACCCTACATATATAGACACGGAAGCACATAGATTAAAAAAAAAAGGGGGGGGGGAGGTGGGGAGAAAGGGTACCAGTTCAAAAGAGTCCTAGCATAGACCCATGTAAGTCCCAGAAGGAAAAGAGAAAGGAGGATTTCTTTTTCGGTGCCATTCTCTTAATATTATTGTAACCTTTGTCATTGCCATCATCATCATCTCATAACTATCTTTAATTCATCTCCATGTACTCTGGTGGCCAAATACTGGAC
This sequence comes from Loris lydekkerianus, assembly GCA_963574355.1. NCBI lineage: Eukaryota > Metazoa > Chordata > Mammalia > Primates > Lorisidae > Loris > Loris lydekkerianus. Next base: position 20,614 of record CAUYPK010035119.1, on the reverse strand, counting down.
ATTCTCTGACTTCTAAGAGATAAATAATAAAAATAGGGCTCAGCACCTGTAGCTCAGTGAGTAGGGTGCTGGCCACATATACTGAAGTTGGTGAGTTCAAGCCTGGCCTGGGCCTACTAAACAACAATGACAACTGCAACCAAAAAATAGCCAGACGTTGTGGCAGGTGCCAGTAATCCCAGCTACTTGGGAGACTGAGGCAAGAAAATCACTTAAGCCCAAGAGTTGGAGGTTGCTGTGAGCTGTGACGTCACCGCCCTCTACCAAGGGCGACATAGTGAGACTCTGTCTCAAAATAAATAAATAAATAAATAAATAAAATAAATAATAAAATTTTCTAACTCTATCAGAAAATTTTGGCTTTAACACATAATTTATCCAAATTAACAAAGCTTCATTACAATCCATTCTGCACCCGGAACTGCGTGCATTTGACAGTGTCCCTTTTGGTTCTTTGCATTGAGGAAGAGATCCCCTGAAAGTGGTGGCTACACTTATACATGTGTTTTTATGATTCCATATTTTCAGCAAAGGTAATAGATGCCACCCAGTCCCCAATGTGCATTTGTAATGAGGTCAAAACAAAAATCGTTAGCCACTTAAACTTCTGTTTCAATTTTTACCAAAAATGATTTTGAAATACAGTATTCAGATGAATTTTATTTCAAAAGACATAGTATGTGAAGCTTTCAGCATACAGAAAATGTGAAATTCTTAGGCTTAAAAATATATTTCCAAGCATAATCAGAAGCTGGAATGATGGGGAAGAAATGCGTATTTTTTGCAACTCCATCATCTTTGATCTGTTCTTTATTTTTATAACAATATTCTACCTTCCATGTGAGATTTCCAGCCTTTAACAAACCACATACCTGTTTCATTTGGAAAAAAAAAAAAACTTTAGAAAAGGATATTTTATGTAAACGTATCTCATGTTTTAATATATTAATTATTCCCATATAAGAAATCCAAATATGTCAAAATTTTAAAAAAGCTAAATAGTAAGATTTTTAAACTACCTTTTTATCCCTGAATAACATGCGTCTGAATACTACAGTGATAATCACTGTTTAAAACGTTATCCAAAATATCCTAAATATAAGAGAAATACCAGTTTTGATGACATGAAAAGCTATTGGAGGAAATACAGCAAAAGCATATACGGAAAAGAGATGACTAAGAAAATTGCTTATTCGTTTGAAGGAGAGAATATTAGAATGACTGCATGATTATATCCTCCAAGCAATATGAAAGAGAGTGCTGCCTAATTTCAGTCTTTTGGATGAAATTGTATTAATGAAAGATCAGAGCATTTAGGAAAAAATAAAACGCGAAAATATTTTGCACCTCAATATTTAGTCATAGCTTTAAATAAATAAGTGATCTTCAAATATCCACAAGATCATTCTAAATGGCCCATTTCATATAAAAGTACAAAGGAAGCTTGATGTTTTCCTCCGTGCTGATTATTTTGGATAACAGCCTCCGACAGCATGCCGCTAATTCATTCTGCTTAAAACAGGCGCTTGAGCTGGGTTGACATTTTACGTAGTCTCTGGGGATCCTGGTTGACATTTTAAAGGGCTTCTAAGCATTTTATAATACCCTAAAATCTGGTTTTAATAAGCCATTCTGCTGAAATTGTTAACATAAGGAATCACCTTTTACTGCTTGGCGCTAGATCAGGGGATGGGAGACATCTTTTTCTGATTACATATACAGTAGTTGGAGTAAAATGTGCAAATTCATTACAGACCCCGTGGAGATGACAATGTTGCTCAGCTCAAACTCTTCACTTTTAGTGTGTTGCCAGATTTAGAAAGGGGGAAAAAAAACACACACACACTCTTAAAGACTTTTTTTTTTCTCTCTTTCTATTTTGAACATCCAGTGTTTTAAATTGAAACTTCCTCTTTCGTCACCAGGGGGAATACCCAGTTGTTTCCCTCTCCTTTTCATTCTAAAAGTCTCACCTTTTGAAAACAACAGGGGCCGTGCTCCCTGTATACGAGTCCACCGTAAGCAACTAGATGACACCCTAATCCAGTAGACATTTTCATCTTTTTTGTTGCTATCTGAAATGTTTGCCCATCACTCCCATCAGGTCCGTTTCCAGGGTTCACGGTGCAGCTGCACCCAGTTATTGTACCTCTAAAGCCATTGAAACTAAAACCAAACTTGCCAACTGGTTAACCCAGTTCAAAGTTATTATTTACAAAATGAAAACCGGGTTTGCCACTCACGTGAAACGCTGTAGTCGTTAGCCATTTTGCCCCAGTCAGTACTTGGGCTATCTTCATTTTAAAAGGATTTGTATTATGCAACCCTATTTTGAAATGGAGTTTAGAGTTGAGTGATAGTCCCCAAGAAATCATATTATCAGGAGTTAAAGTATTCTATAATTAGGTATTTAGTGTATTTTTTCCAACTGAATATAAGCTCCAAGGAGACAGGAACCATAATTCTCTTTTTTTCACTACTGCATATTTAGTAATTAATATGGCATTATGTACATAGGAGGGAATATAAAAACATTTCTCACATTTCAGATTACTTCACGGCATAAATGTTTCCTTTCCTTAAATAAACACATCCTTTTGTGCTTAAAGAACATCTACATGTAGGGAAGAATCTTTGGCAATTCTTATTCCAATTAGGAATGCTTATTTTGTTCAATTTCAGAATACAGGTAGTAAATTTTATATTTAAGTCAAGTCAATCATCCTTGGTCCATTTCAAATGTATTCCTATTTGCTAACCAGTTATTTTGGGCAAGTTCATTTTTCAACTCCCTGATCTGAGTTTCAAAAAGTTAGTGTGTATATATTTGGCAAGAAACTCCATGAAAAGAATTGATCTAGTTCAATAGTGCTATAATCTCATCTGTTTACGTGTGTCCTGAGAATAACATAATAGTATTCAAGTGCCTTTAGAGAGTAATGTTAGGCAAATGAAGACTTGACGATTGTATCTACAAATGATATGGCTTGACCATCTAAAGTAATGTTAGGTACTGTTATTTGAACAGAAGTTAAAAAAAAAAAAAATAGAAAAGAAACTCTTATTATTTGAACTGTAACCTGAGTTTCCATTATAAATAGAATAAATTCATATTCACTGTCTGTATTGGAAAAAATATATGTATATATTTATAAATCTTTATAACACCTACATGGGTATACCCACCTATGCAACATCTGTTACAACAGGAAAAAATTCCGAGGGAATTTCACTGCATGCTGTAATAAATATAACAGCCCATGTGAAGGCATCCTCTACATTTATGAGGAAGAATTTTTCAACAGTGAGCTATCTGCCTTTGAGACAGGGATTTATAGTTGAGTTCTACATCCATTTGAAAGCTTCCAAGATCTTGCTTAGATGACTTTGAAAGGCAGGTTTAACGCACCCAATACCAATACACGTTTGCCAGAGATCTCTGAGTTCTAGTTTTGGGTCTTTTTACATTTAGGTCGAGTTGAGCTGATTATTTGCAGATAAACACACTTCATCTGCAAATGGATTTTTATGACCTGCTAAACTAACAAAAAATGCTGTTACTACCACTTCTGTGACGGTGATTGCATAGCCATCCTTCCAGAATCAAAGCTTTAAACCATGTCTAAAATGAGGGTTGGCATAAACCATTTCCAGTTAAGCTTCTAACTTATTTCTATAAATCCTAATTTAATGATCAAAATTAATAGTAAAAAGAAAGGGAAACACAATTTTGGGTTATCATTATTTATTAATACATACTGTGTCATGGGCAGTAGTGTCTTTATCTGTTATTTTGAGTGATTAATTAGGACAAAATTCTTACCCACGGTATACTGCAGTACACTTTAAATTCTGTCAGGCCTGAGTTCAAGTCCCAGACCTGCAATTTAATAATTGTGTGATCTTAAGTAAGTTACTTTATGTATTTGAATCTCAATTCTCTCATCTATGAGTATAAATTCTGTCTTTATCTTACAGCATCGTGGTGGAAGGTGGAAATGAAACAACATATGTAAAGTTTATAGCACAGTCCCTAGCACACAGTGGTTACCTGTCCCTGGTCATTAATATCACAATTAAATTTTTAACAAAATGAATTTTTATTTTTTTTTTTTATCTTTTTTTCTTTAATTAAATCATAGCTGTGTACATTAATACAATTATGGGGTACAATGTGCTGGTTTTATTTATTTTTTTTCTTTATTTCTTTTTTTATTATTAAATCATAGCTGTGTACATTAATGCGATCATGGGGTACCATACACTGGTTTTATAGACCGTTTGACACATTTTCATCACACTGGTTAACACAGCCTTCCTGGCATTTTCTTAGTTATTGTGTTAAGACATTTATTTATTTATTTTTTTAATCATTCCTACAAGCTTAATGTACTTCAACTTTGTGGGGGAAATGAGAATATATGGTACATGTCCGGAACTTTTATGGTAAGGAATGTCCCTGCACATAGAAAAACTCAACAACTGGATAATTAGTCTCAGATTTGAACTATGTGATGAGGGCCGGGCATGGTGGCTCACACCTGTAATTACATCACTTATCACTTGGGAGGAGGAGGCTGGTGGATTACCTGAGCTAACAGGTTTGAGACCAGCCTGAAAAAGGGTGAGACCTGGTCTCTAAAAAAAGAAAAAACAAACAAATCAAAAAAATAGCCACACGTTTTGGCAGGTACCTGTAGTCCCAGCTGTGTGGGAGGCTGAAGCAAGAGAATTGCTGAAGCCCAAGAGTTTGAGGTTGCTGTGCGCTGTGATACCACAGCACTCTACCCAGTGCGATAAAGTGAGACTGTCTCAAAAAAAAAAAAAGAAAATGAAAAAAAAAGAATATATATATATATATATATATGTGATGAGTTATTGCATAACTTTTCTATTCACAGTTGAATTATATTATGGTCTAATGTAGAGATATATCCATTAATTTATCTATGAACTCTTAATACAAAAATTTGGCTATACTGCTTTCTGGTTTTTTGACAGGAAAAAAAAAAAAAAAATATATATATATATATATATAGTACCCAGTGTGCAAATGTTTACACAGTCAAAGCTCATTAACCAAAAACAAGCTGATGATATATATTATATATATATGTATATATCAGTATATATATTATTTGTTTGTTTCTGGATTTGGTCCAACATTTTTACTTTGCATCTTCTTGTTATGGGTTATATCTCTTTTCCAGAGGCTTAGAAGCTGTGCACATTGGAATCCTCACCTTCTTTTCTCTGCAGGTTCTCGCTGGAAAGCTATGACAAACCTAGAGAAACAGCCATATTACGAGGAGCAAGCCCGTCTGAGCAAGCAGCACCTGGAGAAATACCCCGACTACAAATACAAGCCGCGGCCGAAGCGCACCTGCCTGGTGGACGGCAAGAAGCTGCGTATCGGCGAGTACAAGGCCATCATGCGGAACAGGAGGCAGGAGATGCGGCAGTACTTCAACGTCGGGTGCGGCCTTCCCGGCTCTTTGCGTAATGGGGAGACCTTTCCGTTGTACTTAAGGGGACGCAAAACACACCTGTTTAGCTGTAAAGCAGCATTTTGAAAAGAGCCGGAACTCAGTGTATTTTCAAAGATGAAGCGGTCACCCATGTGGTCTTGAAAAAATATATCCACAAACATCTGCAAGCTCCCGGCTCGAACAGGAGCTTTGTTGACAACTAGTTTAAAAATAAAATATCTGCAAGTAAATAATTTTGGAGTTTGCTATTAGAAACTTAGCATTGTAGCTACTTTTCCTCTTTGGTTTTCATCCCATGCAGAGCTTCAGGAGGACAAGTTTTATAACTAACCATGCAGAGAGACGATACAACATAGCAATGATCTTAAAGAAAGAAACACGTTATTTCTTACTGTGGAGGAAATACTGAGCTATCAGTGGATTACACACAGTGGGGATTATACTTAGGGCGCGACAAGGTTGTGAATGGGAAAGTTCCATTCTGAATTAAGAATGCAGCTCTCAGGATGTTTTGTGTTGCTAGGGACAGTGCTGTGACATACGCAGCCCTAAAACACAGAAATACAGTTGCCCGCATTTGAAATAGAACTTAGTAAGATCCCAAGAGCTTCTTAGAATGATACATACCATTCTGTATATGGTCCAGAACATAACTTAGAAAAAAGCTTTTCAAATCTGCCCACCCAGTTCCTTGAAAGAGGCTGGGCGCTCTGTCCAAGGGTTTGTGGTTTGTTTATATCCAAGTGTGTGACTCTTCCCAACACAGAACACAAAGCCCAATGCTTCTTGAGTAAAGAGTAAACATATAAATGAATGAAAGAAAGTGCGATTGAATATCATCTATTAATTCCGTCCTATCAGGATCACCTACATAATTTATAGAGCCAAGTACAAAAGTGAGAAGATGGGGGTCTCGTTAAAAATTTATTAAGAATGTCAAGGCTGACAGCACAACTTAACCAACAATGGGGTATTCATACACTTACACATCCATGAGGCCGGCTCTGCTTCCTCCCACCACAGGGCCAGAGCTATTTCAGAGAGTAGGTTATTTCAGAACCGTCTGCTTCTGTGGTGTTCTGGGCAGCAAGGTTTTAGGTAGCTCTAATAAATACTCCAGAGTTTTTCCATTACACTTGAATTATCTTTAGGTTTGATTCTAGGAAACAAAAACACAATTTCTGCATGTTATAGTGAAGGAAAAGTAAACTTGGGAGTTAAGCACTTGGGTTCTCCTGTGCCTCAGTTTTTTAAATAAAATAGAATAATAGCAAAACATGATTATTTAAGAATCAAATGGGCAATACACGTAAATGTTGTGCAGTCTAGGAAGCCCTATTCAGAAGCAAAATGGAAGAATCAAAGTAGGATGCAGTTTGCAAAATGTTAGACCACTGGGTGAAAATCATTTCCTTTCAGGTGGATATTGCTGAGCAAACCCATTATATAGTAAGGTTTGCACTTAACTGTTCTCTTACCCACAATCTCTTCTTTGGGAATTCTTCTCTTCACAGGCAACAAGCACAGATCCCCATCGCCACTGCTGGTGTTGTGTACCCTGGAGCCATCGCCATGGCCGGAATGCCCTCCCCTCACCTGCCCTCAGAGCACTCAAGCGTGTCCAGCAGCCCAGAGCCTGGGATGCCCGTTATTCAGAGCACTTACGGTGTCAAAGGAGAGGAGCCCCATATCAAAGAAGAGATCCAGGCTGAGGACATCAACGGAGAAATTTATGATGAGTACGATGAGGAAGAGGATGACCCAGATGTAGATTATGGGAGTGACAGTGAAAACCATATTGCAGGACAAGCCAACTGATAAGGGTCAAAAGATTGTTATGACCTTAGGACTTAAAGAAGCCCTAACTGGTTCCTCCTTACCAGTGGCCAAGCACATTAACTTTCTCATACACTGACTGTTACTTTAACTGTTAGTCTTAAATAGTTGGGACATCAGCTGACTAATAGACCTCAGCCTCAAAAGGCTTGGAAAGGAAAAAAAAAAAAAAAAAAAAATACAACAAGCAAACAAGAATATCAACAAGAGATTGAAATAAGCTATGGGTAAAATAATGCCAGTAATTCAGCGGCTACATCCAAGCACTGAAGTCTTACCCGTCAACTTTTTTTTTTTTTTTAATAAACTTTATGGCTGTTTGTTCTACAATGTTCTAGAAATTCTCACTCAGGTACACAGTGCCAACAAGTGGCTTGTGAATGTGTTTTATTGTTTTGTGCTACAATTTTTAAAAAGAAATAAGTTTTGTTTTGTTTCTTGGGGTTTCTGGGATTTTTTTTTTTTTTTCTCCTTTTCTTTTTCTTTCTTTTTTTCTTTTCTTTTTTTCTTTCTTTTTTTTTTTTTTTTTTTATAATGCACCTGACAGAAAAAGAAATATTAATTTCTCTTTATTTCTCTACACCTTCTCTATCTCTGTACTTTCAATATGGAAGTCTTTGCATGGGGGGTGGGGGGGAGGCCGAGGGAAAAAGAGCCTGTTTTTAACTTCCTTGCTATCCACCACAAAATAAGCAATTATTTTCTTTAGAGGACTTTCTTTATCTATTGTGCACCACACTACATCTTTGAGCAAGTGCCAAATTTGTACTGAAGTGTTGACGACTGAGTTCATTTCTTTTCCCTTTCCTTCTTCAGTTAGGACAGTGTTATATCTTAGACAATCCCTTGAAAAACCTGAAATACCAGCAGCTGGTGAGATTTGACTTTTTTTTTTTTTTTTTTTTTTAATGGAACTGTAGGTGCTGTTCTCAGGTGAAAAAAGAGAGAGAGAGAGAGAGACATAAGAAATTTAGAGAAAAAATATTTTCTGATCTTGGATTTTTGTGTGTATGTATGTGTGTGATTATGGTACTAATAGGAATAACGTTGGACCATTGTGAGTTAAACCCACATCTGGGGATGAAATCCCACATCCTCCTACGTGACTGGTCTAGAAGTAATCTTGACCTTGACTTTGCACTTCAAATGACAATTTAACCAAGTATAGGGCTCAAAAATTATATTTTTAAATGTCTAATATGATTATTATTGGAAGGATCAGGTGGCCCTGTGTAATAGAGGTGTGCATGTATAACATGAAAGCTACTAGCAAACTGCTCCCAGATGTCCCTTCTCCCTGGCTAACTGGTTCCACTAACGTTTGCTACTTAGTGTTTTTTTTTTTTGTTGTTGTTGTTGTTGTTTTTCCTATTGATACTTCAAGCAAAAGAATCATTGTTTTCAATCACTATATTTGGCCATATTCCTGAAATAAAGAATAAGCTTATTTCTTCCACATTCCTGATTCCTGAGCAGGAAATGGAACTGGTGATTTTATGAGGTATATTTCATCCCTCCGTGAAATGAGATAGAGGCCTTTTGCATTTCAGAAATGTGGGCCATGTCACGTTTCATGCCATGGAAAGCAGCATTTGATTAAAAGTCACTGCAGCCCAACAAAATGGACCCTGGTTGAACCCAGGAGTGTTTCTGCCAATATTTTTTCTTAGCTGTGGATGAATCCACTGTCGTCCAGTTTTGGTTCCAACAGAGTATGTGTCAAGAGCAACAACTGACGGGGATGGGACTGCTAATGGAGATTTTTGCCAGCCAAATACCACGGCGGTTGTAGGGCCTGTACAAATTAAAAGCAAAATCATTTCAAGTCAATTGCCATTGTTTGTATGAAGGCATCAGACAGTAAATACTCCAACCAGTAGCTTGGATGTGCTATGGTTTTCACTCCAGCTATCATTTTCCTATCTCACCCCCAAACACCACCCTAGCATTTGATTTTTACATTGAAATATGAACAAAATCCTTTTTTATTTTTCTCTCTCTCAAAAGACTTGCTCTGGGGTTTTGCTTGGAGGAGCTGATCATATCCTGCATGTCAGAGATTTCGTTTTGTCTGTTTTTCTGTTTGTTTTTGATGACTGTATTTTCATTTAAACTGCCTCTTTTTGCTAGTGTTGTAATAATGATGATGATAAAATAATAATAATAATAGTAATAATAATAATAATAATAATGGTCAGCTGTTCCCAGATTAGTAAGTTATGTATAATTTATTTTATTTCTCCCTTTCTATTTTATCCTGCTCTGATTCGGAAGTGCAGCCAATAAGCTGTTAAGATATTTAAAACAAATTTCCATCTCCAATTCATATATATATATATATATACATATATATATATGTATATGTGTGTATATACACGCATATATATACATATATATTCACACACCTACACACACAGATATTCACCTACACAGTTTTACTTCTCCTTCCATAAGTTTTTTCCTTTTTAAGAATTTTGGCCCCAACAATATCATTTCTGGTGTTTTAGTACAAAGGAGTGAATTAATAGGAGGGTTGTGTTCAATCTTAAATAACTTATGCTCTCATCACTTCTTTTAGTGATTTAATTGCCACAGTCATCTAGAGCCAATTTTTACATTTTTGTTTGTTTTTTGTTTTTAAGCACTCTGAATAAGAAAAAAAATACACTTGTTTTTATATCATTATGTACAATGTGAAAACAGATTTTTTTAAAATACCGTCTCTGTCTCTGTTAACAAATTCCTTCTGATTTATGTGGGTTCACCTCTCACGTTCGCTGGATACTTACTTTACACCGTGTTATAAAAATGCTTTGTTTTCATTTCATGACTTTGGGCTACAAGAATACTTTGTTTTAGCTCCAGGTAGATGCCATGGAGGGCATTCGTGGCTGAAACCAATTCTAACATACTTACCAGTGAATTGGCAAAACACTTCTGTTTGGTCTTTTTGTTTGATTTTTATCTTGTTTTATTTGAAGGGGAAAACAAAATTGTTGATGGTGACCTTTAAATGCTGAAATTCAGAAGGTAATTTTATTTAGTTAGGTTTCTGTCCAAGACAGAATGGCATATTTGAATGAACTGAATGAAAATGCAAGTCCATAGCCTTGCGAGTCCATTAACGCCTATGGACGCCTACTGAATGTCCATAGGCGTTAATAGCCTCTCGTTCTGACATTCAATTCACTGAGTGTTACAACTTCTTTTTTTCTAGTTTTCCCCAAAATAAATAAGATCAAAAATAATTACATTAATGTTTACAGTGCTTTGAAATCACTTGATAAAAGGTACTGTGCATAGCAACTTAACTATGTTGATGCCTTGCCCTTTTGGCAGTTGGTTTGTTTATGATTTGGACAAAGGATCCTAAAACCTTGTGTTCTTTTTCTGTGCCCCATGATGACCAAAAAAGATAAGGTAGAGGAAATAAAGAGTAAGATCAGACTAGAATCAATATGAATAGTTTCCCGCCTCTCTTTTTTTCCTACCTACCTTTTCAACCCCCTCTCTCTCTCCTTCAAATCTCATGCGTTCTTTTGCTCGCTCTCTCTCTCTCTCTCCTTCCCTTCCCCTCTTTCTGTCTCTTTCTCCCCACCACATATACATTGAAGAATAATCATGCCAAAATTCTAGTTTTATAGGACTTACAGTCACCTCTAAAAGTAGTCATGTTTTAATATGAATCTCAGAGAGCATCATTGGAAAAAATAAGTTACAGTTGCTCCTAAGTTACTAATAATTTGATTAGTTACTACACTTGTATAAAATGTAAAACTATCTTTCAGTACATTTACACCTAAATTAGTTACATTCATTTTACAGTTTATTTGGCATCTTCAGTTAAGAATTAACCATATATAAAATCCCTCCCAAAGAATCATCATTGTTGAAACCAAATCCTCTTATAAGGAAAAATTATAAACAAGTGTTTTTTGTTTTTTGTTTTTCTTGGTGAAATTATTTTATAGTTATGATTTCTGGAGTAGAATTTTACTTAATTCACTCAAAGAAAATTATCTTTAAACCATTCTATAGTCTAATTTCAGATATTTTCTTAATCCAGAAGCTGTTACTGCTCTCAGAAGAAACTTCCTATATCACATTAAAAACATCAGAAATAATTACACTTTCATTCATTCTAAAGGGTAAATTATTGAATTGTAATAAACAACTGTATATGAAAAACAGGTCTATAAAATATTTGTCTATCAAGTTAATAGTAAAATAAAAATTATGGGGTCTACAAGAAAAACTATGAAGCCCACTTAAAGTGGTTCAGATATTTCTTTGTCTTGTAGGACATAGGTGTTTGTTTAGTCAGACTTTTACAGTATTTAATTTTAAAGTTTCCTAGAACTATCAGTTTCCCAGGTTGAAGATGATGTGTTGAATTTCCTACTGATTGATTTCCATGCTCCCCAGTGTTTCTGTCACTGGTTCACTAAAACAGTATTTATGTTGCTCCACCGGCTCTAAGGTCCTTCTACCATTTTGGATTTTACAAATAAAAATGGAAAAAAAAAAAAAATAGAAAAGAGACAATCAAATGCCTGGAGCTTAAAACAAAGTATGTGCAACCTACCATCTCACTTGAAATTTAATAAAATAAATAATTATGTAAATATAACATAGAGTTATAGATTTATATTTTGTTCATAACACATAGTGTAATATAAGTTGTATATTTTCATGTTTTTTTGGTTTTATGTTATCATTCATGCCACAATAAAAATAAAACAGGAGTTTATGTACTCTTAAAAAAAAAAAAATGTGGGTTGCCACCAACCTGTTTTGTTTTTGTTTTTGGATTTTGTTTATTTTGTTTTGTTTTGTTTCTTTTATTTTGGGGGGTTTTTTTGTTTTGTTTTGTTTTGTTTTTTTGCATTTTCCTTTTTCAGTATTACTGCCATGCAAGGCACCAATAAAAACAGCAAATGTGTTCCTTATCTATGATACTGTGTTTCTTTTCACAATTCTTGTATGAAGGTGTAATCATTAGTTTTATTACGGGAAGAACAAAAGTATGGAAAATAATCTTGTTTTCAATATAAATAACCCCACTTACTAAAGTTGACTTTGAACTGAGAACTAAAGATTTAATTCTTAGATGTGGACATTCTCAGAAGGATGGTCAGAACCTGTTACAATTCATCTCACTCAGACAGATCTAGCTTCAGTGTAGCGTCAAAAGATATTCCTCTTACATGTAATTGAATCTAACACACTAGAAAACCCTAGAGCCTGAAGCACTTTTAATGTTTCCCTGGCTTGACACCATCATTGGGTCGGGTGTGGGGATGGGTTTTTTAACGTGTTACAATTGTATTTCATCTTTTCGTTTCTATAGAAAATTTTTTAAATTTCAGATCATTCCATTGCTAAGAACTCTAAATAATTATCACCTTGCTGGTATCTAATTTTGAATAATGGATATTTCTGAACTGTTTGCCATTATTCTCTGGATTCTACCTTCGACTTTCTACCAATGTTAAAAACAAGACATCTAGTTTACTTCCAGTGGCCATTTTTTTGCTTGTTTCTTCCACCAGAGTATGTATTCCCATCTTGATAATTCTATGTGTAATCATTTCCTGTAAGGGTTTTTGTTTGTTTGTTTGGTTGGTTGGTGTTTAAAAATAAGTATGAAGACCCTGAGTCTGATAACATCTGGTCCAAATGCATATACAGTAAGTATATAAAAGGGTATATTACACTAACACTTTGCCCATTGTATCCCTTAACAGAAGTATGTATTTTACAAACTCTGGTCCACAGACCACCTTCATCATAATTAGCTGTTAGAAATGTAGCTTCTTGGGCTTAACCCCAGATGTAATGAATCTCTGGAGGCAGAAACAAAGCTTCTGCTATTTAGCAGCTCTAAATAATTCTGTATGCTCTGGTGTTCCAAAATAACCAGGAGGGAGGGTGATATTTTTCTCTTCTCTCAGCCTACCTTCCGTGAATGTCAAATTCTGTAGCTCCTATTGCCTACCATCGTTTCTCCTGAACCTCAGGCCTCTGAGAAAACCTGGAAACTGGGGGTCCATGAAGGGTCAGGCAAGCATCTGAAATTGTAAGGAACTCTCAGTCTCTCTCTCCATGCCTTGCTTTTGCAAGTTTTCATCCATAAGTATCACTTTTCCCACCCTTGTTTCTTTGCTTCTTGTGGCAAAGCAGTAGACTTCAGAGACTCCAGTGGAACACGGAATATAACTGAAACATAGGAAACTACAACCCACTCGATATTTGCAAATATCGAGGTTCTTAGAAAGGAAAATAGCCATTGTAGGATTTGAGAAATAAACTTTCTGGGCAGTGTTTATAATAGACCACTTTTGGCTACGTTGGTCATGGTTTCATCCTAAGTTTCTTCAGGAAAGAACATTATCAGGATATGCTAAGTTATTTGTGGATGGGAAAAATCTTGTCTGTTTAGGACAAACTGGGCTCACCAAGGTGCAAAGCCTCAACCATCACTCTCTTTCTTCTACCAAATAAAGTTTACTTACGAACGTTTCTTTTCTTGGACTTGATATCTTTTAGTTTCTTATGTAATATTTAGAACTAGCATATTATAATAGATGGTTTTCCTATTGCCAATGCCTTGAACAACCAAATCAATACTGGCAATAGTGAAAAGGAGAAAAACTTTCTTTTCTTCCCCCAAAAATGTCAATTTTGCAAATTTTAGTTGGTGTTTGAGGAAGTTCACATGTACGTTTTTTAACAAATCAGGATGCTGTCATTCTTACCAAATTTAATAGTTCAGCAGTCATCTCTATAACTACACATCATCATTGAAACCTCAATTGTAACAGTGGAGGTAAAGGTAAGCATGAATTAGTTCAATGTCTGATTTAAAGAATGTTTATGAAAAAAATCCAATCTATTTTCTTGAGTTTCTAAAGCAATCTAATAGCTAGCTGAGAAGACCTGTTTTATAAGTAAGCCGTGTAATTAGTATGTAAAGTGTATGCAATGGTATCGCTAAAAGTTCTCTAAAATAGTTATGTTTTCTTAAGCAGGCTAACTATCTGTCCTACAATTTTAGTTATTCTACCAATTTGCTTAGCAAACTATTTTTTACCACAAAGAATGAACTAGTTCAGCTCTGCTCACAATGTGTCGTCCTTTTTCAATTAGGTCTAGAAACATCAGATTTACTTCCCTATCACGAGTTTCTAAAGATGCAAATGATTATAGAATAAAATGGTACCTTGTTGCTATTCACGATAGAACCAAGAGGATAAAAGTTGTGTTATCCTTGATGTCTCTACTGATTCAATTTAAAAGGGGAGGGTGGAAAAAAAAAAAAAACCAGCTACAAGAACAATTGTAGGAATTAAGTGGGCCTACGTAAACACCACTATTTTGTATATTGCTTGTTCAATTTATTATTAAAATTTCACAATCTGGAAAGCAATCCTAATTACAAACTGTAAAATATATTTGAAATAAAGTCTTTTGTTTATAAAAATCGCTGTTGTGATAACTTTTTTCCTAAATTCATGTGGTCCTAGCAGAAAGTAGGGGACCCACGGAATATATTTAGATAATTATTGACATGGAAGACTGACCTTATTCAAATGACTCCAGCATGGGCCCTCAGTAAGCATTTGTTTTGCCCTGTATTTCAAACCTACCATTGACTATACAGCACAAATTTACAAATTGTGTTGTGTGAACTTAAGGTAGTTAAGGAATACAGCTATTACCGGTGGACACCAAATAATTGCACACATTGTTCTTTTACTTGAAAATGATCCTTCAAGCAACATTGTCCTTTCCTGGGCACATACATGAGTGGAATTAACAATCTTTTATTTTTTTTATGGGAAGATCCTTGTTAACCTCTGGAAAATGGATTGAAATTGCTGGTGGTAGATAAAATTTGGAAACGTGGACCAATGAAATTAGGCGTTATTCATTGTCTCCTAACCCCAGCGGTTCCAAACATCTGTACCCTTTGATGCCTGTTACGCGTGTCTTCAACTCCTGCTTATTAAATCCCCCGGGCGGGATTCATCATCATCCCAGGATGCTCCTTCATTTATCTCTGATTATCACACCAAAAACTTTAAAAAGCCATTTAATTGTTCCGATACGTCAAGATTCCCAATGGTTATGTTGGCAAACTTTGAGAAACCTTGTAAATTTTATATTTTCCACATACATTTTACAAACACAAAGCCTGAGTTTGTAGCATGGAAAGATACTTAGGCATTTTTGTAGGTCAAGAATGCAAGGCGAGGAAATCACAGCCAGTAAGAAGAGTAACTTAGGAGGCTTTGTGAGCTTTCCTTTGTCTTAGGGATTCCGCATTTGGCAGATATTAAATGAACGATGCTCGCCTGGCCCTCCTGGCAGTAAGAAGCCTGACTCCCGCCTACGTTGGTGAGTCCCTGACCCCTGAGGTCATCCTGATAGTTCTAGGGCAATTCATAGGCCCTTTCACCCACTTTCAAATTTTGGTATGAATTACTATAGACACACAAGGACAATGACGGCAGTGCTGTTAACATGTAGCAAATAAAGAGGCAAAAGGTAAAGAAGAAGTACAAAGGAATCCGCCATTCTCCCCACACTAGACAAACACATATACATGTGTGTACATATGTGTGTGTATACAAGCATGCACTATGTACATGTTTATTTATACACATATACACATTTCAGTATCTATGTCCTGAGGAGGCCAGCTAGGTTCACTAAACAAAAAACAGCTGTTATTTTCATAGTAATAGGACAAAGAAGAAACATTATGAATTAAAGAATTCTCATCCCTTAAATGAAAGGAGCATGCTAATTTATCATGAGACATAAACTTTTCATTGCCCTAAGTTCTGGGGTGGATTTCACATTTAAGAGATAAGGAATAATGCAAAGAGCTACTTTTTTGGTAAGCAGATACACACAAACTTCAGATGTGTCTTGTAGATGCTTACTCTGTCAGTCCTTCAGAATTTTATAAAGACAGTTTGTTGGAGGTCAAACAGAGATGCTATACATATGAATAGGTAACTGGATATATGGATTAAAAAAGGATTTCTGGGCTCAGCGCCTGTGGCTCAAGCAGCTAAGGCATCAGCCACATATACTTGAGCTGGTGGGTTTGAATCCAGCTGGGGCCTGCCAAAAAACAATGACAACTACAAACAAAAAATAGCCAGGCATTGTGGCGGGTGCCTGTAGTCCCAGCTACTTGGGAGGTAGAGGCAGGAGAATTGCTTGAACCCAGGAGTTGGAGGTTGCTGTGAGCTGTGATGCCACAGCACTCTACCCAGGGTGACAGCTTAAGGTTGTGTCTCAAAAAAGAAAACTTTCGCTCAGCACCTGTAGCTCAAGCAGCTAGGGTGCCAGCCAGGTATGCCGGAGCTGGTGGGTTCGAATCCGGCCTCGGCCCACCAAACAAGAATGACAATTATAATCAAAAAATAGCCAGGCTTTGTGGCAGGCACCTGTGGTCCCCGCTACTTGAGAGGCTGAGGCCAGAGGATTGCTTGGGCCCAAGAGTTTGAGGTCGCTGTGAGCAGTGAAGCCACAGCACTCTACCCAGGGCGATGGCTTGAGACGCTGTCTCAAAAAAAAAGGATTTCTGGAAGCTGGAAGACTTGTCTTCATAATAAATGTTTATCATGTTCCAAAGACTAGCTTTTTCAACTATAAGATGTTTGAAATTGGCTTTTAATTGTGCTATACTCAGGATTATAATAGGTCTATACAAGATGTAAAACAACACTCCTTCCTTCGAAGTTTGTAATTTGCAAGAAAATAAGATCAACGCACATTAAATAACAAAACAAGATAAGAATATGATTAATGAGCCAGAATCTGTGAGACAGGATTTCAAGCAAAAACAAGAATCATTTTAATACTTCCTGAGACTTCTGCTTCTAAATAAACCTCCCACTGGAACTAAAAAAAAAAAAAAAAAAAACTAGAAAACTGAAAAAATTTTATTTTAAAGGCATTAGAAATGAGTGATAGATGAACCACGATTCCAAAAAAGCAACAACCCATCCAAATTGAAGTTGATTACTGCTAGCCATTTGTATTTATTGAAGGCATAAGCAAATTCTGGGTGTCGCTATGAAAACTTGGCAACCTATGGGGGGAAAAGGAAACCAAAGCAGTTATGTGGCTTTAAAGTGACAAAATTTGAAAGGACAGGACTTCAAATGCAAGACTAGTTCTACTAATGACATACTTGATGAGTTTTAGGGTTGTGTGGGACGCTGAAGATTTATGGCAAAGCTTCTAAAAGAAGGGTTGAAATCGCTGGCTGCTTAGAAAACAAATACAAGCCAGAGATAAGACCTGCCACAAGCATACAGCTATTATCCCTCTTGGTATGTGTCAGATTTAATCTCCAAGGAGTTCAATACCAGAGAGTTGGGGTGGGAACACTGAATGAGCAGACCTGAACTCCCTGTACTCTTAAAGGATAAAAGTACTCAGCATACTCATTAGCAAAACTTGGGAAATCACACCCTGGTACAAAATAGAGGTGGCCATAAGTGTTACTGAAGTGCCAGTCAGCCTAAAGCTAATTTCCTTGATAAGACTGCAATGATCAGCCCTTCGGCCAATTCTTTTCTTTTCTTTTCTTTCTTTTTTTTTTTTTTTTTTATTTTAGGTACATAAGATTGGGTTACAAAGTTAACTTGCTATTTGGAGTTGTGTCCTTCACCCGGGAATTGTGGCAGATACTCAGCAATGGACCCACTGGGTCTGAGCTGACCCAACCCCTGCTCTCCCTCCCTGCTATTTCAATGAAATTGAGTTTTTTTCTCATGTGAGCACACAGATGTGAATCTACTAGTTTCCAATTAGAACTGAGTACACGCGATGCTTGTTTTTCCATTCTTACGATATTTGACTTAGGAGAATGTTCTCCAAATTCATCCAGATTGTTACAAAAGTTACCAAATATTTTTCGTTTTTATGGCTGAATAGTATTCCATGGTATACATAGACCACAGTTTATTAACCCATTCACTTATTGAAGGGCACTTGGTTGAATCCACATCTTTGTGATTGATTGTGAATTATGGTGCTACAAACATTGGAGTGCAAATGTCCTTATGGTAAAATGCATGTTTTTCCTTTTGGGTGGATACCTAATCAGAGGATTGCAGATTAAATAGTCGGCCCAGTTTTAGTTCTTTGAGGAACCTCCATACTTCTTTCCATGGAGGCTGTACTAGTTTGCAGTCTCACCAACAGTACATCAATGTTCCCTTCTTTCTCCACCCACACCAGCACCTGTTGCTTTGGGATCCTGTGATGTGGGCCATTCTCCCTGGGGTTTAGATGATCTCTCAAAGTGGTTTTGATTTGCTTTTCTCTTATGACTAGGGACTATGATCATTTTTTCGTCTGTTTGTTGGCAATTCATATGTCCTCATGAGAAAATTCCTGTTCATATCTCCCACCCAGCCTTTAATGACGTTGTTTTCCTCCTGTTGTTAATTTTCTCACCTTCTTTGCAGATTCTGGTTATTAGCTCTTTGTCAGATCCATAACACACAAATATCTTGTCCCATTCTGAAGGCTGTCCCCCGACTCTGTCAATTGTGTCCTTAGCCATGCAGAAACTCCTTAACTTGATCAAGTCTCATTTATTCATCCCTGTTGTTGCTTCAGTTTCCAGTGGGGTCCTTCCCATAAATTCTTCCCTTAGGCCAAAAGAGGTTAACCTCCTACCTTGGAAGGTTAAGAAGGAGGGATTTATTGAGCCCAGGGGTTCAAGAGTAGCCTGGACAACATAGTAAGGCCTTGTCTCACTAATAAGTTGGAAAAAAACCCCACAGAGACAAAAATAACTTTTTTTTTTTAATGCAGCCAGAGGGAAAATTATTATCTTCAAAAGGGTGACAGTGAGATCAACAGCTGACTTTTCAACAGAAACAATTGAATCCACAAACAATGAAATCACATTTTTCTAACAGTTAAATCCAAAAGTTCTTCCCACACTTTTCTGTAGGGTTTCTATAGTCTCATGTCTTAGATTCAAATTTCCTATTCATTGCTAGTCAATCCCTGTAAGTGGTAAGAGGTGGATTTCTACCCCAAGTCTTACACACACAGTCAACACATTCCCTTGCATAATTTTTTGAATTGGGACTCCCTCCCCCAGTGCATGCTTCTGACTGATCCTTCAAAGATTGGATGGTAATATGAAGCTGGCTTCATCTCTAGAGCCTCTTCTCTATTCCATAGATCTATGTCTCTATTTCCATGCCAATACCATGCTGTCTTTACCACTATAGACCTATAGTATAGACTGCAGTGTTATAAAGTGATGCCTCCAGATTTGTTCTAATTTTATAGGATTGAGTTGGTTATTCAAGCTCTTCTTGGCTCCATCTGAAATGTACAAACCATCCTTTCAAGACCCTCCAAGTATGAGGATGATATTTTAACGGGAATTGGACTAAATCAGTAGACCTCTTTGGGCAGTACCGGGATTTCAACAAAGTTGATTCCTCCAAGCTAGGAGCATGAAGGTTCTTCCATCTGCCAATATCCTCTGCCATTTCTTTTCTCAGTTTTATAGTTCTCTCTATAGAGACCTTTCATATCCTTTATTAAATATATTCCAAAGTATTACATTCGCCCTGATGCTACTGTAAAGTGTACTGTATCCCTGATTTGATTCTCAGTCGATTCTTGTTGGCATATATGAAAGCTACTCATCTGTATACAGGATTTTATATCCTGAGATGTTGATGTATTGATGTGTTTCTTTTTTTTTTTCTTTTTTAGTTTTTCTTTCTCTTTTTCTTTGTTTGTTTTTTTTTATTATTATTAAATCATAGCCGTGTACACTAATACAATCATGGGTCACCATACACTGGTTTTATAGACCGTTTGACACATTTTCACCATACTGGTTAACATAGCCTTCCTGGCATTTTCTTAGTTATTGTGTTAAGACATTTACATTCTACATTTACTAAGTTTCACATGTACCCTTGTAAGATGCACTGCAGGTGTAATCCCACCAATTACCTTCCTCTGCCCACCCTTCCCCCTCCCTTCCCTCCCTCTTCTCCTTCCCCATATTCTTAGGTTATAATTTAGGTTATAGCCTATTCTTAGGCTTTCATATGAAAGCCATAAATTGGTTTCATAGTAGGGCTGAGTACATTGGATACTTTTTCTTCCATTCGTGAGATACTTTACTAAGAAGAATATGTTCCAGCTCCATCCATGTAAACATGAAAGAGGTAAAGTCTCCATCTTTCTTTAAGGCTGCATAATATTCCATGGTGTACATA
>CAUYPK010035118.1:0-64376 GCA_963574355.1 Loris lydekkerianus | reverse complement strand
CCTCCTCAGAAGCAGCATAACAAAATCCAAACTTGGCAAAGAGCCACAGTATACAAAATAATGATAAGAGGCAAAGAGCCGAAATTCATTTTGGCCGGGAGCCGCATGCGGCTCTAGCCGCGTGTTCGCCACCCCTGAATTTTAGTGGCTTCAGAAACACAAAAGAAAACATGACTCTGACATCCTATTTTTAGCAAAAAAAATCAAAAATTTGGTTCAGTTATCAAGAAAATGAAAATGATTTTTTTCAAAATCTGTGCTGTGTATTTTGAGAAATCATGATGTTTAACTCTTAAGACAATATGATAAAAACATGAACTGATTACAGCTCAGGATTGTTTTCAATAAGTCAAATTTATTGTGACTAATCAGTATATTAATCAAAAGATTATTCATGTCTTTAATTAATTGTGTCCCACCATTATATTAAGATTGGAGAAGATAATTAACTGAGACAAGCAAGGATGACCATAATAACTAAAGGGTAAAACTAGAAAGTTAAATCTAGTAACATTCTACACCCAGGTAACTGGGTTCTGCATGATGAGCACTGCAGTTGACAGGGACAGAGGTGGAGCAGGGACAAGAGTTAGATGCCATTTCAATAATATGGAAAGGAGTTGATGAAGAGTCTCAGCTGGAATAATAGAATTAATCAGCAAATATTTATTAGTGCTTCCTGGGTATCATGAACTGTGTGACATATAAGTCGAGATAGGAGGAAGTGAAGGAGTCATATGAGTCAACTAAGAAAAAAGAGAGATGAAGTTCTGAGTTAGAGATGTCAGCGTGTCCAATGAATCTGAAATGAAGGTCAAGGGATATAATAACTCGGAGGAGGTAAGAGAGGTCGGGAGAGCTAAGGCGGACAGCATGAAGGCCAGAGAGGAAGCACAGGAGACCGGAGTATATCTGGAGTTTCTGCACAATGTGGATTTCACTGAAAGGGCAAAGGAAATGGCTTCCAGGACAGAAGTTCTGGCTGTCATGGGAAGAGAGGCATGGAGGGAACGGCGGTGATGGGAAGAACTGGTTGGCACAGTGTCTCTGGGGTGCAGCTGAGAGTGGACACCGGGAAGGCCCACTGGGATTTGAGAGAACAGGTGGTGGTGTTATAAGTTCAGATGATCAACAGGCTCTGTGATTGAGTACACAGAGTAAAGAAGGAAGAAAATTCAAGGGTGACTCAAGTTTCTGACAGTACAGAGTTGGTGGTCCCTTAGCTTGAAGGTGTGAAGGGACAGCCCTAGGAACACATTAGGAACACAACTAGCCCTAGGAAGCCCTAGTTCACATCTATCTATGAGACTCATAGGGCAAAATATTATTAACAGACATCAACGAAATTAATTTTTTGGCTCAGCACCTGTAGCTCAGTGAGTAGGGTGGCAGCCACAAATACCAAGGCTGGCCTGCTAAACAGCAATGACAACTGCAACCAAAAAAAATATCAGGGTGTTGTGGCAGGTGCCTGTAGTCCCAGGTAGTTGAGAGGCTGAGGCAAGAGAATCGCTTAAGCTCGAGAGTTTGAGGTTGCTATGAGCTGTGACGCCACTGCACTCTACTGAGGGCAACATAGTGAGACTTTGTCTCAAAAAACAAACAAAAAAAATTAATTTTTTATTGAAACTTCCCTAAACACACTCAGTAACAAAATAAAATGAAATAAATCAGAGTATCATTAGGTTATTAATGCCTTTCATTCTTGTGTTAATATTTGTACTGAAAGGTCAGAAAACATGTTGTCAGTAAGGTAACAAGAGTTCAGTCTTTTTCTCATGCAAGACCATCTGTATGTTGCTTCAGCTACTTGGGCACCTTTGGTTTTTATAGCACCTGTGTGACAGCAGAGGAGACTTTTAGGCTACAGACTTAAGCCCTGGCAATTAAATGCTCCAGCCAGGGATGGATCATACTCTGTTCACATTTTATGGACCAGCATGAGTCGCAGGTTTCACCATGACTAACTTTAGAGGAGGGGGAAATGCAGTCTTCTCATGGACCCAAGAGCCAAGATAAAGTGGACACAAGTGAATGAAAGGATCTCAAAAGGGACGATCAAAGCAGGAAGAAGCAACAGAGATAATCAGGGAAAACTGAGGAAGATGAACATTCAATAATAAACAAAAATAAGAAAATGGAGATGTGCTCAATGAGGAGACATTCCGCAGGTAGCCTGCCCCCACTGCTGGCTGTGGGGAGACCCCTGGAGTTTCACGTCGGTGGGGGTTGGGAGCTCAATCTGCCCAAGAAGGAATGAGGAAAGGAAATCGCGAGTGAAGGTTTTCAAAACCTGGAAGGTGAGGGGATGAGTAAAGATAGGAAAGCTGCTTAATCAGAAGGCAGGGCAGAAGCAAGGGCTGGGATTTGGGCATTTTTAAGGGTGAGGGAGTTATGACTAAATAACGGAAAAGGAGGCATTGGTGAGGACAGAACTAAAGGTAGAAGAAGACCAAGGAATACAATAGGTCCCAGGAAAGAAAAGAGAATATGGAATTTGCTTTGGTAAAAAACAACAACACCTGCTCAGAGAAGGGAGCAAAAGGAAGGGCAGAGGTTTTCATTAAAGTCACTTGAACAATACCATGCTTGACCGTTTATCTCATTTAACTCTCTAAGTTATGCAAAGTGGAATTGTGTTATCTCTATTTTGCAAAATAAGACTCAGAAGGAAGAATGCACCCACCAAAGGGCCGTTCAGCTGGAAGGGGGGAAGCTGGGGCTCAAATGGAAATCTGTGTTACTAGGAACCTGTCCTTCTGACGTGTGGAAGAAGGGTGAACATGGAGAGGTCAAGGCTGGGCCACCAGAGTCAATCTGGGATAATAGCAACCAGTTCCACCCCCACTCTTCAACCACCAGTAAAGAACATCCTCCCTTTTGTCAGTTCCTTTTTCCGTGCACGCTTACAAATGCTCTTTGCATTGACCTTTGGTCAATTTCAATATTTCTGGTGAATAAATTAATCTTAAGGTAAAATTTATGAGGCGAGCTTGGCTTGTTCTACAGGGTACCACCACTTTCAAGTCTCAGACGTGTTGAGCTTGGGGGTGAGAGAACATAGGTCTTCTTTAACGTGATGAGAGATGTTTTCATTTTTGCTGCTGCTTTGATTTTGTGAATGCTTATACTTGTAGCTGGGTTTTCTGAATACCCAATATAGGAATGAAGTAGAAACTTTGTGAGGTTATCCTGTCTCTCTGTGGAGTTTGGAAAATGGGCTTCTCATGTCCTTCTGGTTGGCATAGATGCCAGCCTTTTCATTGTGAAAAGCCATGTCCAAATATAACTTTTCCAAGCTAAGAATTAATGAGTTTTTTCAAAGGTGAGAGCGAACGCAAATCATGCATGCATGGAAAACTTACAGATTTTATGTTTATTTCTCCTTGCAGGTTTCTGGCCATATGTTTTCTTTAGTTTTCAGACAGGGACAAAACAATATTGTTAATCTTTTCTAAACAAAGACCATATATGAAATTTAGAGTGCTTTGAAATTATACTAAAGCTAAATTTTCTTTGGACATTATTGCATCTTAATGAACAGATTTGTCCTAATTTATGAGACGTGTGATTTTATAGAGTTGCATTTAAACTAGATTAACTTCAATATATTAGACACCATAAAGCCAGGGTTTTTAAATTTGCATATTTCAGTTTATTATATTATAAATGATGATTTTAAAGAATGAAGAAATGGTTATTATCCGATTCTAAAAATTAAAAACATAAGTTTGGACTATTTTTCATAATCCTGTACTCCTTATTCTTTTATTGTGGTGGGAGAGGGAAGAGATAATTGTAAAAAGTCATCAAAAAAGTTTAGGTGGATAAAACAACATATACATGATGCCTTTTAAATGATAAAGCAATATAATAAAATTTAGGGAGAGAATTTAAATTAAAAAAATCACTGACAATTTTATATTTCTTCATGAATGTTGCTCTAGATTTTATTTACATTTGTACATGGTTTCACAGTCAGAAGCAAAATCAGATTCAAGTTAGTCTTTTCTACCAATGATAAATCATAACTATCTTGTGCGTATGTTATCTTTCAAATTATCGATTCCAATAGCGTTATAAAATGAAGATAAACTTAATTTATTCAATTTTATAAATTGTGTTTAAAAATAACTCTTCTAAACAAGATGCTGTTAAAAAAGAACCAGAGTTTCACTCTAAAGTTCCCTTGGACCATCTGGAGTATTATAAAGAAATTTCTCAGTTATTCATTCAGCAAACATTTGTCGAATATAAAATATTCAGCTACATGTTGTGAGAATACAATGAGGACAAAGATAATACAGTTGACCCTTGAGCATCGTGGGTTTGAACCCAAGGGTCCACTTACGTGCAGACGCTCTTCCACCTCTGCTACCCCAGAGACAGCCAAACCAACCCTTCTTCATCCTCTTCCTCTTCAGCCTGCTCAACATGAAGACACAGGAGGCTGAAGACCTTGGTGACAATCCACTTCCCTTTGGTGCATAGTAGATTGATTTTCTCTTCATTTTGATTTTCTTAATATTTTCTTTTCTTTAGCGTACTTTATTGTTAAGACCATAGTATATGGTACATATATAACATACAAATATATTTTAATTGATTACATCATTGGTAAGGCTTCCAATCAACTGTGATTGCACAAGAGGTCGGCACCCCGATCCCTACATTATTCAAGGATCAACTTAACTTTTAAATAATATTTGCCTTAAAATACAGGCTAAAAGATTTTTATACTGTTGATAAAAACATTTTGTATATGGCTTTTATAAATACTGAAGGGATTTTACCAGTACATCATAAATAAAAGGAATACATTTGAAATTGTTAATGACTTCCAAAAATGTTGCTGTGGGTATTTAGCATGAGGTAATCCCTTCTCCCTTGTTCTCAGAGGTTACATCTGGAGGAAAGATCAGGAGTTATTTGGGGAGGCTTAGGAATGGAAGGAAACCGTGGTCTAGGGCTGTTAGCATATCAGTCCAGTTTCAGCCAGAGAAACAGAACCAGTCAAAGATGTTTTTAGGTATTTATTGTAAGAAACTGACTTATACAAGAGTGGGGCCTGGCAGGGTGAATAGAAAATAGGGCAGCCTGTAGGAGGGGGGGCTGCGACTCTCAGGAACAAACTGAAACTGATATCTTTAGGTAGAATTTCTTTTTCAAGAACGTTCTCCTTCTAAGCCCCATCCAGATTATCTAAGATAATTACTTTTATTGAAAGTCAACTACTTATAAAATGTAATCATATTTACAAAATGCCTGTACAGCAACACCTGGATTTGTGTTTGGCCAAATATCTGAACAGTGACCATCACAGCCAGCAAAGTTACTTTTTCAATGAATTACCGAGAAGTCCTTTTCTGGAATGGCAATGGTTTATTCCCTCGATTATATAACATGGATGTCTCCATGTCAGCCTGGATAGGGAAGTCAGACCCACCTGTTAGAGATATCAAGGGATCTTCCTTTCTTTGATCTTTCCATTTCTGATAAAGGTACAGATTGTTTGGGTGTCAAATTGCCAAATAAAATATCATTTTACTATATATAAGGTTATAACAGTAACAAATCAAGTAGATCAACTTTATTTTACTCAGGAAGATACGCCAAGAGACAAAGCATTCTTTTTTCTGTGTTGCTTCCAAAAAGCTATAAATGGCATTAACCCCCATTGCAAGGACGATGGCTTGTGCCCACCAGGGCTGTGGCGCCCATTCCCTGTTCTCTCAGAATGCTGTCTAGAAGGATGTGTCTCCATCAAGCCAAAACAAGTATCTTCTAACTAGATGAATCATCATGAATGTTTTGAGGTACACACAACTCAAGAAAAGTAATATCTGTGTCGACAGAAACAAATGAAGCCATCCCAGCAACACTGATCAGCTGAGCAAGTTGAAACTTGTTCCGTTGGACTGGAAAGGATGCTTTGACTGTTGGAAGTTAAATAATGGACCATAACTCGGTCTGTCTCAAAACTTTTGTAGTGACCTACATACAACCTTAAGAAAGCTGCGTGTTGTCTATTACACGGTCAACATCACTCTCATTTTTTTTCCCCCACTCATATTTGCATCAAACTCTGTTGCCACGAAAAGTAAAGGTAATGGCAAAGAAGCTCGGAGGTGCACGTTAAGGCAATCATGTTTACAGAAGGCTCTGTGAACAGAGTAATATGTGCATTTTATTTCAGAGGCTGTGTTTCCTAAGCCCTTATTTTCTCACCAATGAAAGATAAACCTCCTCTAAGATGTGAAGTTTCATGATGGCAGCCGGTTTCTATTATCTGTACTGTTCGCTTACAACTCCCCAAGACAGTTTCATAGGAAAATGAATAAAGTTGCCCTGCATGAGTCTCTAGGAATGCCTCTGCTGCTAACACCTTTGCCCCAATCTTGAATTCTCTTAAGGACCATGCTTGGTGGGGTTTTTCCTTTTTTCTTGTCCTGTATCTGAAATTCAGGCTAAATATATATATTATCATCTACATTATTAACTAATGCTTAACGATAATTATCCCTCAAATGTGTAAACAATTGTGCCCAGAGCACAAAACTGCCAGGTTAATTTAAAAGGGAGTGTGAAAAAATAAATAAAATAAAATAAAATAAAAGGGAGGGTGACCCTCGTGGCAGGGCAAAGATGCTTCTGTACCTGGGGGCAGTTAGAGACCCCTTTTATATGGGAGCCTAGGGGGTGGGCACATTCCAAGTTGCCAATCAGGTTGGGGTCGTTTGGGGTGAACTTCTCAGCAGGTGGGCCACTCAGACCCTTTGTGTCTTTTGTCACAGGAGCAGAGGAGGGGGAGGGGAAAAGGGTTTGTGTGTGACTGCTAGGCCCCCCAACAGTCCCTAACCCTAACCCTAACCCTGAGATCACGATGTCAACAGAAGGGAGGAGACAGCATCGGTGTCATTGGACATGTGCCTGGGCAGTACGTACATCGGCTCTTCAGCCCACCCCAAGCTCTTATGAGTTATACGTCACTATTTCCTTTTTATATCTGAAGACACATAACTTTGGAAGAATTCATTAACTCAACCAAAGAAGAACAGTAAAAACCATGCAGAGCATCGAAACCAAGATTAAAATCCAGGTTTGTGTGACTCCCGATCCAGGGACAGAGGGAGGGAGAGAGAAGAAATGGAGGAAAAGGGAAGGAAAGGAAGAAAATGGAGAGACCTAATAAGCTCAGTAATTAGAACGTTTACAGCTTCTCATCCTGTAGCATTAACATGTGCTTTCAGCATAATTAAAAATGAAGGCTACAAGACACATGTGTAAGAGCTAGAAAAACTTCCTTCTGAAATCCTACTTTTTAATATTCTTTCAATATCCTCTGTTTGGCCCTGACAAGTATATTAAAAAATAGGGTGTAGATGACAATTTGTTTGGAATCACATCAAGAAACATTTGATGTGAAAGAAATAGAAAACATGCCTCTCTTTCCACAGAGCATTTGACTTTCATGTTTTTAATATCAAGGTATTTCAAATAGAACATGTGAGTTATGTATTGATGAAAAACTTTGCGAAAGGTTATCCCCTTCTTTTCAGACATGAGCTATGGAAACAAAACGTTGACGTTTGCTTTCTTCTTTCTTCTTCTTTGATCTTTTCAGAAGGAACACTCGTGTGAAAGCCTAACACAAATGGCATGGCCAGTGTTGCATTCTTAGCTTATTAATTTGCTGCTGATAGATTTCTCAGAGATCCTGTTGAATGAGAAAGATCAGATGTTGCCAGGTCAGCCGAGCAGGTGGGCAGCCCTGAGGGTGAGCAGCATAGCACTGATACGGACATAAAATCCAGCCATCAGAGATACGGAGACCTACTCTCTGAGGGTGGGGAAACGTCTCTTGTCAAAAGAATACAGTTATTCTCAGTTCAGTCTTGTAAGGAGCAGGTAGAGAGGACATAGGGAATAGATGCCAGGGAGTGTCAGTGGGGAGCAGGTGGAGGGGACCAAGCCTGGGGCAGAGGGGAAGGACCCTGCAGGAGGACAAGGCCTGGGAACAGTCAATAGAATCAACAGTCTACTGCACAGGTCTGTCCAGCCAGACTGTTGATTATAGTTCATATTTCATAATTTTTATAAAAATCGTATTTATATTTTTGGAAAGCAACCATTAAGCCCATTAAAAAGCAAATACTTTTCATTTTGTTTCTATTTCAAATGGTAGCATCATCAGGACAACTCAATTAAGAGGAACAGTATTCTATGATTTTCTAAGCTGGCAAAACGAAGCTTACCACATAACCAAGGGCAGGCAGAGGTTTCGTGTCTGTTAACCACAGTTGTGTATTTGCATAAAGAGAATTGTGAGGAATAATTTATAAGGTTCTAATGTAAATATAGGAAGTTTCAAAGAAATAGGAAGCAGAGAAGAGATGTATACTTTCTAAATGGTAGTCATTACTCACATAGGTCACACAGACTTTCACAGACTTTCACAGACTTGGCTTTTCAGAAAATTTGCTCACATCATCCAAACTAATAGAAGACAGAAAAATTTGGCTTAATATGGTAGATGATTTTAAAATGAATATTTGGCTTTGGGGTGTTTTAAAATAATTTTTTAGGTATGGGTATCACCAGTCTGTATCAGTACCACTCTAAACCTGATAATGAAGTTAGAAGATAACCAATGGCAAAGACTTTATGACTTTTTTCTTCCTTCTATCCCCCAAAAATTGTTCTCCTTCTTTCCAATCTAAGAATATGTGATAGTGCTCCGATTAAGCAAAGCACCCACTACGTGTGTGTGTGTGTGTGTGTGTGTGTGTGTGTGTGTGTGTGTGTACAGATTCTCTGGGTCACTAAACCTGCTCTATATCAACAGTAATCCAGCTTTGCTCTCTTCACATTCACGTCTTCACTAGAGTAGATCACTTTCAATTTCCTTCAAGAACTTTTCCTTTGCATTGACAACTTGGTTAACAGTTTGGTGCAAGAGGCCTAACTTCTAACCTGTCTCAGTTTCCAACATACTTTCCTGAGTATGCGTAATCATTTCTAGCTTTTGATTTAAAGTGCAAGATGTGTAACTCTTCACTTGAACACTTAGAGCCCAACAATTAGCCTAATGTCAAGGTTACTGTGTCTCAGGGAATAGGGAGACCCCAGGAGAGGGATGAGGGACCGCAGGTGGGTGGGGCAGTCAGAACACACACATTTACCAATTAAGTTCACTGTCTTTTTTGGGGGTGTGGCTAGCGGCATCCCCAAACAGTTATCACAGTAACTTCAATGATCATTGATCACAGGTCACCTTAACAGATATAACAATAAAGAAAATTTAAAATATTATGAGGATTGCCAAAATGTGACAGAGACACAAAATAAACAGATGCCATAGGAAAAATAATGCCAGTAGAGTTACTCAATGCAGGGTGGTCATAAACCTTTAATTTGTAAGAAACACAGTATTTGTTAAAGCATAATAAATTAAAGCAAAACAAAACAAGTTATGTCTGTATATATGAAATCAGCCAATGCAGAATCAGTATAAATGTCTCTGTGTAGAAATATTTTTTGTGTTAAATAATAAATACCTGGGTCTGTTGCTCTCTTTATCTCTCTCTGTCACCCTTCATGGTTCCAAAAAAGAACCTACCAATGTCTGTGAAATGAGAAATTACCTATGCTGACAGGCATTCATACTATGTGAGATAGACGCTTTACAAGTAACCATACACAGAGCTTATTTGAAATGCAAACAGATCAAATTACTCAGATACAATAGGTGTTTGCTATTAATTTGAAAACAGCATTTGTGGAAAGAGTAATGAAGCTCTGGATAACTGAAAAGGAATTGTATATAGCTTAATTGTTAGCTACAACTGAATTCAAGATTAATAGTGAAAAAGGAAGAAAAATAAATTTAAATGTAGCATAACATCATCAGCTAGAACCAGGGTATTTCACCAAGAGCAGGTA
The DNA here is from genome assembly GCA_963574355.1 of Loris lydekkerianus. Lineage (NCBI taxonomy): Eukaryota > Metazoa > Chordata > Mammalia > Primates > Lorisidae > Loris > Loris lydekkerianus. The sequence goes on along the minus strand of CAUYPK010035118.1, from coordinate 54,434 downwards.
AAAATTCAATGAGAAGGGAATGGTTTGGGTCAAATATCGAGAATAAGATCTAAGGCGATGGTTCTCAACCTGTGCGTTGCAACCGCTTTTTAACAATGAAAATACACTGCGGCATGAGAAAGGTTGAGAACTTCTGCTCTAAGGTAACATGGACTGAATGTGAATGAAAAATCATCTGAGGCAAGAATATAATGGAAATGTACAACTTATTTTTTAAGAACTGACTTTTTTCTATGAGTTTATCATTACTATTGAGTATCACCTCATGATATGGAGAAGACAACTCAGGGCAAATATGTGTCAGCATGGTACAGAGAAATTTTTTAAAAGCATGAATAGTCAAAGGATGAAAAATATAATTGGGGTTCTATACATAGGAGAAAGTTCTATAATGAAGTCCTTGAAAAAAGCAAAAATATTGTTTAATTGCCTTGGAAATTTCATTTTTAATGAGAATGTTGATAAACAGAGACATTATACTTCATTTACATTAGAAGGGATTTAGTACAGATTTTTCTGAAGCAACTTCATAGGGCAGATGAAATGCTTGCCTGTAGCTGGGGTTCAGATGTTTTAGAAAAGAATGGTGCATTAAATCCTGGCGGCTGAAATTACATTAGGTGCCAAAGTCTCAACCATTGTCTCTTAAGACATTTGACATCTTAAAGGGTTTTCTACAATACAAAGTCAGATTCTTTCCGTGGAACTTGCATGATTTATCAGCATATTCATGCATGATCTCAACTATGATCAAAGTCTGTGGGGTGAAGTCTACGATCAAAATGTCCTTAAAGTAAGATGACTCACTGCTGAAAGACGGTCGCAGAATGCCAGTGCATGGATTCCCAATTAAAAAATACAACGCTGAGGGGAGTGGCCACTTCTATTCCCTACCCTACCAAATCTCGCTAGCAGGTCTACCATATGTGGGGCCAACTTACAATCAGATATTTGCTTCTTGAGCACGCGTTTGGAAAACAAGTAGTAAATCATTTAATTTGGAGTCGAAGGCCATAGGCTGTCTTTAGACCATGGTGCCCTGTTCCCTAGGCTGTTCTTGGTGACACACAAGGTTGACCTTGTTCACTTTGCTGCCCCCCCAAGCCCCTCTGACCCTTTTCTCCTCCTCTCCTTTAGTTCCGTCAGCATCCTCAGTCAGGCTGCAGTGGGGACTCGCTAGCTCAGGAGCCACGTGGACCTTTGTGGTCATTTCATTCCATTTAGTATTTTCAAAACTCTTCTGGGAAGCCTGCTAGAACCCAATACTGGCAGTGTAGGACAACGGGAATGATTTTTGAAAGTTTTTTTTCCAATCCTACATTTCTGAGGCAGAAAATTTTTGCATGTGCCTTATTTTTGCCCACATTCAAGTGAATTTCCTTTCCAGACAATAGGAAAATTTCAGAAAATGTGTCCTGTCCATAATGAAGTCCCTTATCGTCTCTTAGTTGCAAGGGGAGGGGGATAATGATGATGATTGAGATGTTCACATTCATTGGCAGGAAACTTGAATTTTGCCTCTCCACGGGGATCTAATGGACCACGTGGATATGGTACTTTATTTTTTGAAAGCTTGTATAGATATTTTGATCATTTTCTCCATATTAGAGCCTCCAAATGGAAATTGACTGTGAAATAGTTGAAACGCTTGCTCAGCAAAAATAGTTTTATGACTTATTAAACTATTTACTCCCAGAAAGCTGTTGTGATAATAAATACTACCGAGATAGAGAAAACCATGGGGGTGAATAAACCTTATTATCTATCTGTACACTGCTGTTAAAAATACTAAAGGCATCCATGTGTGGTGTGTGTGACGTGGAGTTCTACTGGAAAGCTATTATATGGCAACACAATGGAAGGAAAGATATGAAATGGAAGCAGCAACGGCTAGAGAGAAAAACAATTAATTTATAGCCAGATATATTAAATTGGTTTAAGATTGACAGTAGATGTACCCCTGGGAAGGAGAAGGCAAAAACAGAATAAATTTTATTTTTAAGAACTCCTGAAACCTAACAAGATGCTGCCTAATGAGGTGATGTAACATAAAACATCGCTTGATGTTAAATTTGCATAATGCCTTTTTCTCCCCTAAGAGATTGTTTTGAAAGAATAACAAAGACTGAAATGAAGAGGGAAACAAAATAACAAACCACAAATATTTTCTCAGTCTTTGCAAATATTAATAAGAATATCCTCTCCTCTGATTCATTAGTTCTCACAGGAGCCCACCTAGATGTCGTCAGAATATAAACTGATACTTAAACTAATTAATACATTGGGATTTAGATTTCTTTATAATGATACCACTTGTATAAAAATACTTTTATCTCTGTATGAGCTGTGTGAAGGGTGGCAGTGTGAATTACACCAAATTGCTCAGCGCCAGGAATGCTCTGATACACAGCTTTAATTTATGCACAAACTATGGAGGTAAACAAGGCTGGCCCTTAACAAGATTGTTCAAAGCTTGTCTTTTTTCGCTTTATTCATTTTGCACCTTTTTCCCTTTAATGTAGAACCTTCTCTTCCTGCAAATACCTGTTTTTTGACCAACTCTGCTTATCCAAAGAAAAAAAGAAAGACAAACTTTTGGTGTTCCGATGGTGGGATTGCTGTCTTACACCAGGTCCACAGTCTTTCTCTTCCCCTTTCCCATCTTCACAGGCAACCTCATGTTCACATTTTCTTGCTGTAAAATCCTCTCTACACAGGCAGGAAAGACAATGCTGCCAGACATTTTAGATTTGATTTTTTAATTAGATTTTAACATAAAAAGACTTCAGTCACTATACCACCTCGCGCATACTGTTTTGCATTTAAAACCTTTCATATTCCATTTTGAAATTATTTTGCTCCTTTTTAATTCTTCATTTTTTCATTCTTTTCTCATTTGCTCATTTATTCTTCCTCTGAACCAATGCTTATTGGCCACCTATATCTTTAAGGCCCTAAGATAATTTCTGTGAGAAGTTAAAACATGAATAACGGCTGGTCCCTAAGGCCCGTAAAGATAAGGCCTATTAAAGAATTAACCTCCTATTAAAGATGTTTTAAAGACCTTTTGCTTAAAGAGAAGTAGAATGGTAGGAAACCTATGAGCCTCTGAAATCACATTGTACCAAACATTAGTTCTAAAACTATGCTTTCTTGGGGTCTCTGTTGAGGGATATAAGGGGTTGTTGGAAATGGAGCACAGTCTTCCTGTGTCAGAACCCCCAAACAAACACACAGTAAAATGTAAATACTTACCGACAGTATGTAAGTGTCCCCTTCTCCAAGGAGAAGCCTCAAAGAGCTAAAAATAGACCTTCCATTTGAACCTGCAATCCCATGACTAAGTATCTACCTGGAGGGAAAATATAATTTTACCATAAGGACACTTGCACTCAAATGTTTATAGCAGCTAAATTCATAAAGATGTGAAAACCAGCCAATATTGCCATCAACCCAGGAATGGATAAATAAACATGTGTGTACCATGGAATACTATTCAGCCATAAAGACAGACAGAGACTTCACATCTTTTATATTTACCTGGATGGATTTGGAGAACATTCTCCTAAGTAAAGTATCACAAGAATGGAAAAAGAAACATTCAGCGTTCTCAATGTTAATATGAAACTAGTAGATGAACAACTACATGCCAGCACAAGGAAAAAGAAAAAAAAAAAAAACACATTTAAATCAGAGATGGAGGCAGGGAGGGCAGTGTGGTGGAGCTCTCACCTACAGGGTACAATTTTGGGGTATTCAGCCCACCTCCAGGGTGAAGGTTTCAACTGCACCTTGGACTTACCTAACAAGTGCTAACAACGTAACCTAATTTTATGTACCCTTATGTTAATCTGAAATTTTAAAAAGTACATAAATACTTATATCTGGGCCTCTGTCTCCAGGGGCTTCTGTGCATGGTTGGGGTTACTAAACTCCTGTTTCTCAATGACGTGGGCCTCTTTCCTACACTCCTTCCTCCCTCTCACATGCTTATCATAGACAACGCTTCAGTTATCTCAGGGATAAATCCAAGGTTCTCCCTTCCATTGTCTCAAGCAAAATGTTTTAATGTATATCTGAGGTAATTGTTAGAGAATTTAATACCATTTACTTTCTGTAGCTCTGGTTTTCTAAATTTCTTAAATTCTAAGCTGTATGATTTTATTTCTGAAAACAGAATTGTGGCTAAGGAAGTGTGTGGGTCAATCCAGTAAAGCCCAGCTCCTTTAGTTTGTGCCATCTGAAAAGATCTCACTGAACCCTGGAGCAGTGTAATTCAATAGTCGGATTTTACTAATACCGATGGTGCGCCTGAGTTGGGCTCTGGAGACAATTCCTCCACCCCGACTCCCAAATTCACCTGCCGCCTCTGTTGATGGCTTCTTAATATGAGCACCCTCTAATCGACCGGCTGACATCACCCTGCCCCACTAGAAGGCTTAATTAGATCACAGTCATCCCACTGATTTGCCCTCCCCATCTTAGTAATGCTATATTAAAGTACCCAGGACCACTCCTTAAGTGGTGTGTCATCCTAAACTCTCAGATGACACACCTCGGTCTTGGTATTCTTATAGGTCTCCAAGAAAATCCAGTGAATCCTTTCTTAGACAGTTTAATATCTATCTCCAACTTATTAATATTTCCTATAAAACCAAGGCAGTCCATATATTAACAATTAACACCCCCCCTCCAGATCTGACATACAATGTAAACGCAGTATCACACTCTGGGCCCCTTAAGTACCCCCTCCCCAAGCATCCACCTTTACAAACCATGTTGCAGATCCTGCATCTCTGTCCCAGCCTGCAGGATAATGCCCCGAGGTTTCAGGAGTCATTTAGCCTACTGTTAGGATGGCACAGTCCCTGCATCTGCTCCTGAGTCACAGAGCTGATTAACAGGGCACTGCGGCTCTTAGCAAGAGCTAGAGAGTAGGAAATAAAATTAAGGTGTATGGGTTAGGCAAGAAATTCAGATAAAACTACTTGGGAAATGTAAGTAAGATGTAATTATCTAACTTACAATTAGACCAGAACATCAGGCCCACCATCCCTAAAGCCTTCTTTTCTGCAAAGAGACAAGTGAGACCATCATGGAGCAGATGGTATTCTTGTATGGGTGTGAGTGAGTAATGAACACTTCTCACCTTAGAATTCAGTTATAGGAATTATTCCTATTGGCGCCCACTTGCTGGCTTAATATTCATTATTTCCACATCTTCTATTCCTTTGGGCTAGGTAATAGTTCATTATTTCCACGTCTTCTATTCCTTTTGGCTAGGTAATTATTACATCATGAAAAAAGAGTTCTGGAAAATTTCAGTAACATCTCTACAGCCCAGCTATTTGCCTCTACTATTTGATCGCTTACAAATATCTAACAAATTAATACAACTAATGGAAGCTAACAAATTACACTGAGTTGAACATGACTTCAAAAAATTTTCGTACATTTTAATTTTATTTTACAAATTTTATGATATATTTTAGTTTGTAGGAAAGAGAAAGTTATTCAGGTCTAGAGTGTGATTTTGTGCCCATGCTACAGGTCCTTACATGGCCTATTATAGACATAACCCTGTGACTGCACCATTTTTAGAAAAAGGTAAATGAAGTCCCCTTAGTTCAAAGAATGAATTGTGGAAAGACAGTGATGTAATCTAAAAATAAGAGTGCCCAACTCTGTCCTCTTTAGATAAGCAAAGTTGGTCAAAAACAGAGTTTATGTCTGTTTACATAAGAGACAAGGTTAAATAAGGTGGAAAATCTAGTCTATAATTTTCTTCGGATTCTGTAATAGACATCTCAGTTTCTAATAGCAACACAGCCAAGAACTTGCTGTCCATAGGAAATGGTTTCTGCTATATTTCCCTCGTGAAGTAGTATCCTGGGATACCTAGTTTGCATACCATTTGCAATTTTTACTGTAAAAAATAATTTTTGTTGTGTACATTTAAGGTATACAAAATTACATTTTAACATATACATAGTGAAATTATTTTTATCATCAGTAAATTAACATACTCATCACTTTATATATTAGGTTTTAAAACTCTTTTTTATAAAGAAGAATTGTTAATTTATGTACCTACTTATCCATCCTGTAATTCTTTAATTTTTTGCACCAACATTTACTAACTATCTTGTCCAAGTTACTTTGTTAAGTTCTGAGGTGGATAAAAACTAAGTTCAATTTTGTGTAGCAAAACATGTTTAATCACTAGGATATTAACAGAGTGTTAATATGTTATTTTGTGAATAAGGTGGGAAGGCACAATAGTGAAATGATTTAAAGCAAATTTTAATATAATCACACATGCAAATATACATAATGTGTGTATAAACATACATTTATGTATGTGTATATATGGATATATATATAATTTTAGATTTAATAAATGATTTCCCATAACCACTTCTTTACTGGTAATAAGTAAAAGCTTGTAAATAACTTGGAAGATGTCCACTAATAAACCCATCAAGTAGCACAATTCTTTTTTGTAATAAAAGAGCAACAGTAATAACAAGGTACCTTAATCTTTAGATTAGGGCTTCCTAATCTTCCTCCATTTTTATAATGGAGAAACAACATATATAATGTTATATATGGAGGTCATATATAATGCTATAATGGATGTCAACAACATTAGCTGTATGAGAAAAGAAATGTTCCTTTCTGTTCATCCCTGTATTGACAGCATTTAGAACTGTGCCTGGCGCACAGTAATACTCATCACTGTAGCAATCCTTACTTGAATGGTTGAAGGACAAACACGAAATCCTTCCAAGGATCTGAGAAGACGCATCTCCACAGGAAAATGATACAAGTTCACGTCCCATTTTGCATACATTTCAAAACAGCGATAGATTCTGCCAAACCTCACCCACAGCTGCCAGGCTGAGAACCCCAGCCTGAGATGGGGCAAAACTGATGATACACACAGGAAAGCCTCCCCCCACAGCAGGTGCGGACATCCTGCCGGACCAGCCCTGAAACGTCTGTGTGATACTCAGAGGGAATGCTCCTTCAGCAGATGGGGTGTGAAACAACTTAACTTTTAAACTCAGTTTTCAGTGGTTCGCCAAGATTATTCCAAATACTCAGAGTAAATACAATGAGGGATGAGAAGACCCATGTTAGAAGGGTTGGTGGGAATATCATGAGCCATGTTTAACATTGGCTCCTGTATGCACCGTGTTGGGCCTTTAATACCACACGAGAGAAAACTTCCCTCCTGAAGTAAAATATTAAAAATTACTTCCAATTCCTCTTTGACACAAACATCCCGCAGTTCGCGTACCTGTGTGTGTATGTGTACAACAACACACACGTGCATTGGCCTGGTTATTTTAAGGTGACCATCTGCTGTGGGCTGAACTGTGTCCTCCTAAAACATGTATGTTGACCCCCTAAACCCACCTCAGAATGTGACTGTTGGGGGAGAGGAGGCCTTTAAACAAGTAATTGCGGCAAATTGAGGCCATCGGGATGTCCCTAAACCAGTGCAACTGCTGTTCTAGGAACAGAGGGAAAGATACCTGGGCTGCACGTGCTCCGGGAAAAACCATGCAAGACTGCAGGGACGGGGCGGGGCAGGGGGTGTGCACAACCTGCTGGGACTCGGCCTTCCCTTCTAACTTCCAGAATTGTACCAAAATAAATTTCAGGGGTTGAAGCTGCTCAGTATTTGGTACTTTTTATGGCAACTCTAGAAAACTAATGCACCATTTCTCATCCTATGAATAACTGTGCTATCTTCAAAACACAAGGATAATAATCTTATCTTCAATTCGTGTGGGTCTTTTTTTGTTTTCTGACAAGCTTTATTTCTTTACTTTTTTAACTTCAGATTAATATGAGGGTGCAAATGAGTGACACTGTGTGCATTTGTTAGGTAAAGCCCTTTTGTAGTTGTGCGCCTCACCCAGGAGGTGTGCCATGTACCCTGACATTGTGCCATGTTAGGTAAGAGTGCTCTGATTACCCTGCCCCCCCCTCCCCTCAACTTGAATTTAAGTGAGTTTTTCTCCTGTGTGGGAGCTGGAGAACATTCTCCTTTAAAGTGTCACAAGAAAGGAAAAGCAAGGATCCAATGAAATCGTGTGATTTTAGTGTCCAATTATTAAACCCTTTACCCAAAATAGTAGCTACTTAGACAATATTAAGGCAAATAATATCATATTATTGTTAAATTTCCTTTTGTATATACCGCGGAAAAAGGGAAATTTAGTTTGTATAATATCAGGTATTTGCTAAGCAGTATCAGAATTTCTGTATTTTTTGTCAGTTTTATTCATGAAAATGTTTGAGGTGATGAGTACCACAGTTACCCAGATTTGATGATTAGACATTGTATGCCTGCAGAAAAACATCACATGTACCCTATAAGTATATACCACTATTATGTATCTATAATAATTTTTTTTTTTTACAGGTTTGACTGGGGCTGGGTTTGAAACCACCACCCCCAGTATATGGGGCTGGCGCCGTACTCCTTGAGCCACAAGTGCTGCCCAATCTGTAATAATTTTTAAACATTGTGTATGTATATGATATGTATTTTATAAGGTAGATATAGTTAGTAATATCTAACAACTGAGAAAAATGAGGTTCTGGTTCATTTCAACATGCTAGAAGTAGTCCTTTAGGAGTCACTGGCAAACTCATGTTCAAATGCACATTCAGACTCTAAAACCTACACTCTCTTTTGGATTCCACACGGATGGTCTCTCTGAGGCATTATATTCTAAGTAACGTCTTGGTATGTGGCCTAAAATGTTTGCTTGCTATAGAAAGATCGAAAGGTAGTTGTCATTTTGTATATTATTTTGCCAAGGCTGCCATAACAGAGTCCCACAGGCTGGAGGCTTAAACAATAGAAATTTGTCTGCTCCCCGTTCTGGAGGCAGGGAGTCCCGGGGCAGGGTCAGGAGGGCTGACTCCTTCCCAGGCCTGTTCTTCTCAGCTTGCCAAGGGTTGTCTCCTCCCTGTGTTTCCCAGTGGCTGTACTTTCTGTGCTGTCTACAGGGACACCCGCCATGTTGGAGCAAAGCCCTCAATGATGGCTTCACTTCACCTTAATTATCTCTTTGAAGATCCTATCTCCAAATACATTCACATTCTGAGGTAATGAGATTTAGGACTTCAATATATGGATTTTTGGGGGGAGGTGCAGTTCAGCTCCTAATGCTTTAATATGTGAAGTGATGGCACTGGAAATTCAAGTGCTGGCATTATTTTCTACTTGGGATGACATTAAAAATTTTCAATTTTTTTTTTTTTTACTAAGAAAAGTACCCAACAAGTAAAAGGAAAAGAAAGAAATGTGACTATTAGGATTCTAATGCTTTTCATTCTTTACTTGTTTTTCAAAGATCAGATAACATATAGTCAAGACTGATGAATTTAAATGCTTCATCTTGCTCCTAAGAATTAAGAGTAAATCTGTTAAAAAAGTAGTGAGTTTACAATGAGACAATTTTTAATAGAGAAAGGATATCAGGCTTAACATATTATCATTTAAATTTGTATTATTATATAACCAGAAATTACAGTATGGATGTTATGTAACTGTTTAGCATATTCTCTGAGACAAAATCTGCCAGCCTGTGATACAAGTATAGAGAAGTATCACCTAATGGGATTAGACAAGTGCTTCACAATATTTTTAGTGGGTACATACGTCAAAGATTCACAGCAATTAAGGTCATGATTGGTTTTCTTTTGCTGTAATTCAAACACATCTCCAATTTTATTTCTCTGTAAAAACCCTTTTTATATTTGGGAGATAGTTTTCTTTAATGGTACAGGTTGACCACCCCAAATCTAAAACTTCAAAATTAAAAATTCTTCAAAATCTAAAACTTTTTGAGTGTCAACATGATATTCAAAGGAAATGCTCACGAAAGCATTTTTGATTTTAGGTTTTTAGATTTAGGATATTCAACCAGTGATTGAAAATAAAATCTAAAATCCAAACACTTATGGTCCCAAACATTTCAGGTAAGGGGTCCTCAACTTCTATAATAATATAGATAAGGTCTTGTATTCTACCTAGAGAGACAATCTGGTGAAATATAATTTCTTTATCTATCTTATTTATTCTCCATCAAAATAGTGATTTCTCAACATATTCTAATATTTATAGTTGCCAAACAATGGTACAAATTTGGAATTGAGTCATTTTCTTTCTCATTTTGTACTTTTAAATTGCTATTCCCTGTCGTTAGTTTCAATTGCCTCATTATTTTCTTAGTGACTTTTCTCAAGTAAACTGTCTAGTAGATTTGGGGAGATTTTATTTCACTTCACAGTATAAGTATTTCAATTTCCATGATTGTTATCATAAAACCCTATTTATTTTTAAGTGTGTATGACCAAGTTAGGACATTCCATTTCTGTCGAATGTGTTTTTTGCCAAGGAATAACGCGAATGGTTTCAGGGCCTTGAAAGGACTATTTTATTGGGATATTTGTACATGTCAGTGTTGATGGGAAAATGAGATTTTTTTTTGGGGGGGGTAAAAATTTTGGGAGGTGGAGGGGTTTCCTTCATCCTCATGTTTGTTTGCTCTCTGGCTAATATAAAGAGGAAGGAAGGTAAGGTGTTTCCCCTGAGCCCAAAGTGACAGTTTACCCACTTCTAACGCCACTGTTGGGTCTGTGAGTTCTAACCTAGTGGGAAAAATCTTTCTCAAAAACCTGCTGTAGTATTGTATAGACTTATTCTCCCTGTGTCCTTTTGTATTTTCTGCCACAGTTGTGAGATTTATTCTTAGAATTTGGTTCAGTTTTTTTTTTTTTTTTTTTCTTTCCTCCTTCAAGATGAGCTGGACACAAAGTGCAGCGTTCAGAGACTCTGCGGTCACCGCTCTCTTCCAGCTTAGTGCAGTTCTGCCCTTTCCCTTCCTGGGACATCTCTTTGGATCTATGCTGTGAATACAATGACTTCCCCTCACACTTAACAAGAAGAATCAAAACTTTTACCTGGACGTTGCGGGGTCGTCCGTGCTCTGGCTCCTGACTGTATCTCTGGCTTCCCCCACCCCCTTCCTGTTCCTACATGGCTAGAAGTGACCCAGCAAGAATTCAGATATAGTTTCATCTGCTCTAAACTCAGCACTTGCAAGCCATACACTGCAATGCCTTTGTGAAGCCGCTTGTCTTTCTCACACACAGTAGGCCCCAGGTGGCCCATAGCTCCGACACCTGCCCCCAAACTGAAACCTGTTCTCTCCTTGATGTAAACTGTATTAAAGTACACCATCCAGAGAGGCTCGTGAGAAAATCACGGATGCAAAGCTTTATGCTTCTCACAAAGTAAATACACCCACCTTACCAGGACCCAGAGCAAGAAATAGAATTTTACCCGTGCCCGGTGGACCCTCATTAACCCTTCTGGAAAACAACCACCCCAAGGGTAACTGCAGTCTGGACTTCTGAAATGACAGGTGTGATCTCCTGTCTCTGAGGTGCAGGTGAGAGCGCAACATGTCTTTGCTCGTGTCTGGCTTCTTTTGCTGCCTATTAGATTTGGCAGATTCGTGTGTGTTGGCAGGAGTACAGTTCATCCATGTGTGAGTGAGTTGACTCCACCTTGTTTTGCATTTTACTGCAGGTGGGCATTTGCATTGTTTTCAGTTTGGAGATAATCCAAATAGTGCTTCTATAAACATTCTGGAAGATACCTCTTGGGAATACGTGTGTGTATGTGTATGTGTTACAACGTACATCGCTGACGGCATCGGATCAGAGTTCTCCCTCCTCTGCCTGCCTGCCAGCACTCGATAGCACATCCACATCAGTAGAGCCATACTCATAAGATGTCATGATGCTAGCTATCTTTTAAAAAACCTACCTTTTAAAAAAATACCATACATACTCAAGTATGTGCCGAAAAACCCTAATCGGCACAAATTTTGTGCCGGAAAAACTCAGCTTATACTCGAGTATATATGGTAACTAGCTTACATTAACTGCAGGAAAAAAGCAACAACTCAAATAGAGGAGGGATATTAAGTTTAGCATAACGAACAAGAATGATATGTTAAAAATTCCCTGAAACCCACCACCTAAAGGTAACTGATAACATCTCTATTGTTTAACTGTTAGGCTTTTTCTGGGTTTGTGTTTTCTGGAGCAGTCATGGGCTGCATGATGACATTTTGGTCAACAACAAATGGCATAAACAATGGTGTTCTCATAAGATTATAATGGAGCTGAAAAATTCCTATCACCTAGGGAGGTCACACCTGTCATATGTCATTGCACAACACGTTACTTGCGCGTTTGTGGCATTGCTGCCATGACAAACCTACTGTGCCTACAGTCATACAAAGTATAGCAGGAATGGCTGTGTGCGCACTTAACACTTGATAATGGTAGCACGCCACGACATCACTGGTTTGTGCACGTACTCTACTATCCTTTACAGTCTGCTTCTCTGCTTACTAAAAATCATTTATTGTAGAATAGCATGTCTTATGACCTTGGACCCTCCTTGTGCATCTTGTGTTTACAGCATCTCTTGACTGTGTCATTTTCTTCTGTGGTTGATTTAATCTCATTGTTACGTTCATCAAGTCCCCCAAGTCTGAAAATCTATGATTAATGTTACCAGTAAGAAGCCACTTCTGATGACTGAGCTGAGAACTATTTGAAAAGCAGTCAAGGACTGTGAAGGTGGAAATCATTGGTGGCCGTTGCTTGCTCGCAAGGCATGTCCCTCCCATTTTACCATACCTACAGTCTTGCAGAACAAGAGCAAAGTGTGAAAGCTGTTAAGGGACTTGATTCGTTGAAGGAAGCAAGACTAACAGAAATCCAAGAAGGGCCTGTATCCAACATGGAGAAACTTCCAATGACCGGGATTGGAGAGCAGATACAGAAATGTTATCTCCCTGAGCACCACGATGAGCACAGCCTAAGAAAAGAGTTTGTCTGCAATGCGGAAGGAGAAGACTGGGTCTGACTAAGATGTTGAATTTTCTGCTAGCTCTGGGGAGTTTAAATCATTCAAAAATCATTACTTATTACCATGTATACTCGAGGATAAGCCAAGTTTTGGGGGCACAAAATTTGTGCCGAAAAACCTGAACTCGGCACAAATTTTGTGTTGAAAAAACTCGGCTTATACTCGAGTATATACGATACATAATGCACAAGTTAGTGGTGAGTCTGAATAATTTTTGTAAACTCTAGATAAGCTGATGGTGGAGGAAAGTTACTTTCCAGAACAAATCTTCAATACAAATGAAACCTCCCTGTTCTTTACCCCTAAGGAAGCCAAGTCAGTGCCAGGTTTCAAAGCTTTTAGGAACAGGGTAGGAGTCTGGCCTGGGGAAGTGTTGCAGGCTACAGATTTAAACCCTTTGTGGTTTGATACAGTGAGAACTCTGGGGCCTTCCAGGACATCAAGCACACACTGCCGGTGTCCTAGAAGAACAATAAGAAATCATGCATGACCAGCTTCTATTCCACATTGCCCTTCCCGGATGGCCGTGCCAGCAGAGTGAGAAGCGCTGTGTGGAGAACAGACGCCTTCCAAGATTCTGCCCGCCGTTGATGACGCCTCTACACGTGCTCCTCGAGGTGTCAATCTGCCTCCAGCGTCACAGCCATGCTCCTTTGCTGCCAGCGCCACCCCTATGATGCAGCCAGTGGATCCAGAGTTACAGCACATCTTACGTCCTTCCACCTGACGGGGATGTTTGCCAGGGAATTGCTGTAACTAAGGAAGAGACCTCAGCAGACACAGGTGTGATTCTGGAAGGATCACAGCAGCTCTGAGTGCATCAGGAACCTTGCTGGACTTGGGGTAACTTCATCAAGGAGTGTATGAAGGGTGTCTGGAAAAAGACAATGAGTCTGTCAGCGACTCCAAAAGCTCTGCGAAGAGTAGGGGGCTTGGAAGAAAAACACAGCTTGCAGCTGACACGGTGAGTGGGTGAACATGATATATTAGTCTGAGGAAAATGTTGATTTAGACCAGGGATGTCCTCCAACTCATGGTCTGTGAGCCACATGCAGCCTAGGATGGCGTTGAATATGCCACCAAACAACATCATCAACTTACTTAAAACATTGAGTTTCTTCGTGATTTTTCTGATGATTTGACAAGGAAGTGATTATCAACAAGAATTCAACCTACCACTGCAGGATAAGGCACTTACTGTTATTCTTAGCAAAGTATCTCAAAAATGGAAGAACGAGTATCCAATGTACTCAGCCCTACTATGAAACCAAGTTATAGCTTTCATATGAAAGCTAACTATGTAAAGCCAATTATAGCCCAAGAATATGGGGAAAGGATAGGGAAGGAGGGGAGGAGGGAGGAGGGGTGGAGGGAGGGTAACTGTGGGACCACACCTATGGTGCATCTTATAAGGGTACATGTGAAATTCACTAAATGTAGAATATAAATGTCTTAACACAATAACTAAGAAAATACCATGAAGGCCGTGTTAACCAGTTAGATGAAAATATTTCAAATTGTATATAAAACCAGCACATTGTACCCCACGATTGCATTAATGTACACAGCCATGGTTTAATTAAAAAAAAAAAAAGAAGTCAGGTAAGCACTTTTATTTCATTACTGACATGCCTCTGCTCCTTGGCCGTGCCTCCTACATCGCCCGCAATGCTTTATAATCCATCCTCTGCCCCGCCCTGTGTCAGCAGCCACACTGTGGGAGAGCCCAAAACTTGCTTTCTCTTTTCCTGTCAATAACCTTCATAATAAAAGTAAATAAGGTCCTCTATCTATTATTATTTTTTTAATCCCAGTACAGCTTCTACAATGTGTCAAAAGAAAACAGAACCCTAGAAAAGAAAAATTAGCAATGAAAGAAGATCATTCATTGTGAAAAGTGGACAGATGTCTATTTTTTGTTGAGACCAATAGCAAGGCCCTTTGCTTAATTTGTGGGAAATTTGTGCAAGTTTTCCAAGACTACAATTTGAAAGCATTATATGCAAAAACATGCTGCCAACGTCAATGCTGCTTAAGGACAAAATAGCAGAACTGAAAGTCTCAAGAAAAAAGAATTTTTAAGCTGTAACTCAGATGGATTCGGTTATAAAAGCTAGTTATGTGGCAGCGTATTCAAGACTGAAACAATCCAGGCCAGTTAGTGGTGGTTGGTTTATTAAACAAGGTATAGAAAGCGTGGCAGATACAATTTGCTGTGAAAAAAAGGGGGGGATATTTCTAAAATCAGTTTGGCTCACCAGACTATAGCCAGGGAAATCAAAGAAATTGGAAAATATGTCAAAAAAAATTGATGAGTAAAGCTGCTAATTTTTAATTTTGTGCTTTGGCCATGGATGATAGCACTGGAAATTTAGGATGCAACTAAACTTGGCATGTTTATGAGCAGTATTGTTGATGAATATAGTGTTGATGAAGAAATGGCTTTGTTAGTGCCATTGAAAAAACCCAGCTTCATCGAAGGATTTATACAAAGAAGGAAAAAATATGTTAAAGTGATTTTCTTTGACTGTTGTCAACATATCTGGTATAGTTGCTGATGGAGCCTCAGCCATGGTAGGCAAAAGAGAAGAACTAGTAAAATTAATAGAAGTTGATTCAGTTGGCACCCAGAACTCATGTTTGCTGAAGTACATCAAGAGAATTTATGTGCGAAAGCTTTAAAATGGATAATATGGAACTCACCATCAAGACTGTGAATTTCATAAAGGTCAATGGATTGAATCATCTCCAATTCCTGGAATTTTTTATAAATATCGATTCTGACTGTGAGTAAGATGGCTAAGTTGAGGCCAAACATTGAAAATATTTTATGATTTGTGACATGTCATCACGACGTTTATGGTATCAAAAACATAATTGGTATCTGAACTTGATGATGAAAACTGGCTTACAGATTTGGCATTTTTGGTGGATTTAACTGCTCGTTTATATGAGTCAAATGTGCATCTTCAAGATGAAAACCAACTTATCGATACAATTTTTAAACCGTAACAGGAGAAATGAAGAGGAAATGAAACTGAAGTTATGGCAAGCTCAGATTAAGGCAAACAATTTTATGGACTTAGACATGTTGGCTGAACCTAGTCCTGTGAACAGCAAAAAATATCGAGTCTTGCTTTTCAAACTAGTATAAAATTTTGAAGACAGATTTCAAGATTTCTGGGAAAATAATCTTTTGGTACATGTGCAATTCCACTTTAAGTTGACATAAATATGTTACCTGCCAATTTTCAAATGGAATGAATACAGCTGCAATCTGACATTTAACTTAAAGAAAAATCTGATCACATCTCTTTACTGGTCTTTTATAGGTCCTGTCTTCCCAGGGATAAATCTCTCTTGTTTCACAATCACATCTTGCTTGTGTTACTGCTTTTGGGCAGCACCTACATTTGCAAGCAACTATTTTCAAGCATGATGTACATTAAGAGTAAAATTAGGATCAAAATATCTAATATCTGATGAGCGCTTTAAGAACTCACTGCGAATTGCAACGACTTCCATTAAACCAGTTATCGATGCCTTAGTTTCTCAAATACAATGTCAAATATCCTACTAGTTTTGTTGCCTACTTTTCTTTTACTTTTATAATGAAAAAATCAAAACCCCCCATAGACGTTTTGTTACTTAGATATGCACATTTTCCATATGAGTGATCACAAACTTGGGACCTATTTGTTATTTTAAAAGTCTCTCTGAAGAGGACACTGCATAATTAGGATTTTTATGTGAGGACTTTTTTGCTTATCTGAGGTGGCGGATATCATGAAAATTATGCATGAATCTTTGTTATTTTTTTTTCTCTTCAGCTTCCATTAGTGTTTGTGTATTTAATGTGTGGCCCAGGACAACACTGCTTCTTTCAATGTAACACAGAAAGTCCAAAAGGTTGGACACCCCTGATTTGGGCAGTCAAGAAACTAAACAATTAAGTACTTTAAAATATCAGAGTGAAATCATTGAAGGAAATTCTTAGCCATAGGTTGGGCTATATTCTTCAAAAAGGTAGATAAGTGGAAATGATAGGCCAATTCTAATTTTTCCATAGGAAAAAATTTTATTATAAGGAGGTAAAGTTCTAACCACATTCCTGATAGATGATCTACTTATTCACATATAAATAGCACTCAAATGCTGGGCTGAACTTCCTGAATTTGAATTGCTTCTGCAGGATAGCACAGCAAAGTCATAGGAAATGACATCTATGACCCCACCCAGTATTAGAATATTGGAGGCTTTTGTGCAAAAGTCTCATCTAGCTCACAGATTCCAGGCACTGGTTTTATTTTCTGTTTATTTTTTGAGAAGGGCTTGTGGCATGGCAAAGAACATAGCAAAAAATATTTCGTACGAGGTTCATGCAATTCAGGAAGAAATTTCTTGGAAATACTTGAACTGAATCCTCACCATTTTGGAGAGACTTAGGGCTAGTAAATGATCTTTTGAGAAAGCGATCATCCGGGGATGATCATCCGGGGAGCTTCTCCTTTGTTTCTCTGGATATTTCTCTGTTGAAATATAGGCAGGTATCAGGTCACATTTTGACGCCCTTCAGACTTCAAAACATTACAAGCCTGCTTTCAGGAAGCTATTTCTTCAGCTTTTGTACTGTGCCCTGCTGTTATGGAAGGTAGCACCATGGCTAGAATTTCACAAGACCACTCTTACCTGCATTGAATTTTTATTTGATCCCTCACAATATTGCTGCTTCTGTTTCTAAAAGTTTCAAAGCTTTGATTTGAGTGTAACTGGATTCATGGGTGTCCGAAGCTAGGTTTGATTCTGAATTTCCCAAAGCAAAACCATTTTCATTTCAGCCGTATTTTCTATACATGGCCCTTTGTTAATGGACAGCAACCATCTCTACAACCAGCTTTTGTTTCTTATCAGTCATTTTTATGAGTTGGAAACATAGTAAGACAATTCCTGTTTCAAACTATGAACCTGTGGACTTGATTCTACCACACATTTGCCAATAGCCAGCAATGTTTACAAATAAAACAATTCATCTAAGTCTTTTTTTTTTTCATGTAGCAATATATTAATAGATTTCCATTTCTTTAGGTATTCTTTCACAACAGCATTTTAAATGGCTGCAATATATTTTTTGTTTGTATTTGCAATCATTTTATTCTTTACTTAGTCATATACTATGAAGCATTTAGGTTCATTTTATTACTTATTACTTATAACTGCGTCTAATAGGTTATAGCAAAATCTCCAGGTATCAATACTTGCATAGGCTAAATTCTGAGAAGTGAAATCGAAGTCAAAGGGCATATACATTATAAACTTAGGTAGTTTAAACCAATTTATACTTTCCCCCCAGCAATTGCTCTAAGTCTGGCACCTATAAAAACCAGGTGTTATTTGTCAGGAGCTTTACAAGAACTTTGTAGGGCAAGTCACTGCTGTCATAGTAAAGACCAAAAAACCCACAGCGCTGGCTTTATACAAACCTCATCACAGCATCTCTACGCCTGATATCCTCTCCCTCACCCCTTTCCTGTCCCTGCCTTTGATTTAGCACTTTTTATTTTTTGAGACGTGCTCTCTCTGTCACTCAGGCTAGAGTGTAATGGTGTCATTATAGCTCACTGCAGCCTCGAACACCTGGGCTTCCATGATCCTTCTGCCTCAGCCTCCAGAGTAGCTGGGCCTACAGGAGTGCAACTCTACACCCGGGTGCTTTTTTTTCTATTTTTAGCTAAGACAGGGTCTCACTCTTATTCAGGATGGTCTCTCAAACTCCTGGCCTCAAGTAATTGTCCCATCCTCCCCACTCAGCCTCCCAGAGCGCTGGGATTGCAGGCAGGTGAGCCCACACCTGGCCCTGACTGAGCTTTATGTCTCTCTGTAGAGCACTTCCAGTTTCCTCATCAAAGTAACCATACTTGCCATCGTGGGATGCCCTCTCCTGAACCTTGACGAAGTCTCTTGTGAGTGTGCAGGGACTGAGCAGGACCCTTATTCTATTTCCAAAAATGATCATACTGGGTACAAAAAATGTTTGTTGCTTTAGCAGACTCTGATAGGTATTATTTGTAAATACCTACTGAAAGATCCCATTCCCATTCTTCTTCCAGCGACATATTCTGCTTTCCCACTTCTTTCTTCAAGGAATAGCTGCCTAACTATGTGGTCCTGGTGAGGGCCTCCCTTCACAGTAAGACACAGTCCCCTCTACCAGCCCTAGTGGGTGGAAACACCGTCTTGTCTAGACTTAAAATTGTGGCGTGTTCTTCTGGACACACAAATCGGTGCAAAGGGCAGATGTAGGACACAGATACAGGGGCAGATACAGGGCTAGAGTCTCTCTCTGAGCTCAGTATACAAATTTTGAGCAACCATGTCATTACTGTTATACATTGTGATTATGTCAGCCGTGGTCCCCAGCTGCCTCGAGGAAGTTGGCCACTCCAGGAGAAAGCAGATCAATTTACCAAAAGGACAGAGATGAGCAGATCAAGAGGTCTGAAGGTATCGCTGAGCTCTGCAGTCAGTGCTTGAAGTGAGTGCCACCAACAAACTTCATTTATGTGAAGCCATGGCTGGGTGGGTCCTCGGATTTTGGGCAGCCTTCTAGGTATCAGCTGGGGCTGCAGTCATCCATTTCCAGGCTCACTCAGGTGGTCATGACTGAGTCATGGGGCAAGACTCAGTACATCGTGAACCACTGGACCCATGGCCTCCATTTTTCATTAGCGGTTAACCAGCAGGCCCCACGTACTTCCTTACCATGTGGACTCACAGGGTGTAAACCACGGCAGTAGCAGCTGAACGGTGCACATGACCCCTGGCACTGCCAACTCAGCCTGGACACCAGACACCTTGCGACATTGCTTAGAAGTAACACCTAAATAAATAGCTGCTGACATGCTCGTTGTGCAGCTGTCTGATAACTGGATGACCAGAGTGATGTCAGCAGTGTCAGTTCCCCGGGCCTGTGACGTTGGCGCTGCTGGAGAAGTTCATTGCTAACACATTCGACTCACAGTTTCAGTTTTTAGATTTCTAGTTTGAATAAAACAGTGTAAAGCACATCAAAAACACTTATCAGGGTTCTGGGAAGTATACTAGAAATACAGGATTTATTTTCTTTTCTCATACATAGTATTTTTGTACTTTGTTTCATGCAAATTTGAAATACAATGTGCTTTTTTTTTTGCTTTTTTTCCAAAGTTTCAGAAAATAGACAACTAATATTTATCAATAAAAATAGAAGATAATTTCAAAAAATGGATCATGCCAAATCTTATAGACCGTAGAAAAAGAAGAAATACTTCAAATTCATTCTACTTCATCAAGATACTTTGTGAATTTCAAAGTAAAAGATAATTTTCTATACATTCTAAATGATGCGGTAATCAGTAAGGCTTTTAAAAAATTTAAGCCCTATAAAATAATGTAATAAAACATGTGCCAAATATGTCTGAATACTATTAAATGTAAATGGTGTGTCATTAACTGCACTGCCTGTTTGGGAGAGGTATAATAAACAAAAGATACATTGTAGCAGTGACTATATACTTTTTTTTTAATTCTGGGGGAAATTTCAAACTATGGGATATATAAGCAGAAAAGAAATGAATAATACATCTAACTAGCATGAGATACGAAGCCCCACACCCATTGTAGACAGAAATTATGGGAGAAGATTTTGGTGGAAAGATGTAGGTGCTATTTAAATGGAGGAGTTTTGTTGTTGAAAACATCCAGCAACATCTGAATACCAGACAAAAGAGGCTACAGTTTCATCTCTCCTAAGAGAGCATATTTTTTTAGATGTTGTTTTGTTTGAGAGAAAATTGCAGTTTAAGATTTACAAACCACTTCATTTGCAAACTGCTATTGCCGTAGTTTCTGTCTCTGAAAACGTTTAAAGCTAGAGGCAATGAAAAGACATGGTATCAGAGTTTTTCCTTATAAAGTAAGCTCTCATTCTATTGTTAAAAAATGCGCAGTCTAACAATACAATATTATTTATAAAGAGTTATTCATATAAATAGCATTTCAATGTGTCTTGCTGAGTTTTTCAGATATTAGAAAGTAGAGTCTCAGAAAACATTTTACATAGTTATTTAAGTGCAATAGAGTTCAAGCAATTATCTTCATCATAATAAGATTCAACAGAATTTACATTGGTAGTGAAGTGTGTCTGTAAAATTTATTCTTATTACAATATAAATCATGGGTTGTCACTTTTCTTCCAAGTAAGGTAAAGTTAAAGTTAGAATTTTTTCCTTTTTAAGAGTTCAGATTTCACTAGTTAATAGTTAAAAAAGTTTTTCTGGCATTCAATTTGTCCTTTTAAGATTTTTCTGATTGTAGTATGTCTTATTAAAAATATGCATGATTAGTTCCTTTTTTTCTTTTTCTTTTTTTTTTGCTATTTTTCTGTCAGTGGTTTGAGTATTTTTTCATGAACTGTTTGACCCATTTGTATGTCTTCTTTTGAGAAATGTCTATTCAGATCCTTTGCTCATTTTTGATTGCATTGACTTGTTTTATTGCCATTGAGTTGAGTTCCTTATATATTTTAGATATTAACCCATTATCAGATGTATGGTTTGAAAATATTTTTCTTCCAGTGTATAGGTTGACTCTTCACTCTGTTAATTATTTCATTTGCTGTGAAGAAGCGTTTTCTGTTGATATAATTCCATTTGACTGTTTTTGCTTTTATTGCCTGTGCTTTTGAGGCCGTATCAAGAAAATCATTGCCCAGATCAATGTCACAGAGCTATTTTCCTGTATTTTTATAGTAATTCCATAGTTTGGGGGTCTTACATTAAGTCTTTAATCTATTTTGAGTTGATTTTCATATATGGTGTGAAATAAAGGTTTAATTTCAATTCTTCTGCCTGTCCAGTTTTCCCAGAACCATATAGTGAAGAGACTACCTTTTCCCCATGGAGTATCCTTAACATCTTTGTCAAAAATAGTTGGCTGTAAATGGGAAAAATTATATTCAGGGTCTCTGTTCTTTTCCACTAGTCAATGTGTCATTTTTTATGCCGGTACCATGATGTTTTGGTTGCTGTAGCTTTGTAATGTATTTTGAGGTCCAATAGTGTGTTCCTTCCAGCTGTGTTCTTTTTGCTCAAGATCACACACTCCTCTTCAAACCTCATCACTTCTCACAGTAAATAATAAAATTAATAATTGCACAGATACAGTTTTGTGCCTCTTTAATCCATTTGTATTTCAAAAATTGATAACTAGTTATATTTTTATACACAAATTAGTGATTCATTTCTAACATGCCCTGAACCCTGTTGTTTTAGAATTATATACTTCCAGGATGTTACACGAACCTTCGATTTAGCTTATTCAAACTCGGCTGTTTAAAAGTCATCACTGCCTTGCCACATGCTTTCCCAGTACCAGTCCCATGTTCTTAGCTGGCATTGAACATATTGTGAAGATGCACCTTCTCCAGAAAGCCTTTTTGGGCTGATCTCCCCCAATATTAATTGTGCTGGGGTTCTTTTACTAATAACTGAACTTTATCCTACTTGATGATTTCTCCCTTTATTATTGGTTTCTTTCATGGCATAAATCAAAAAATAAAAAATCTGGATTTCTGGGTTAATTATTTGCTATATTAATAATACATCTTTAAAGGCCTCAGCTTTGTTAATATTTCTTAAGTGACTATAGAATGAAGACTTCTAAGTTGTAGAAAAGTTTCTACCATCTTTCATCTGGGCAAGATTCAGACCCTAAAATTGCATGTTCATAGCAAGGGGAATCATTTTCCTAAAGACAGCTTGGTTAAAATTGTTCTCCCTTAGTTCTCATATACACATTATAATTTGCATTTTAATTTTAATGTCTTCAGAACCATGAAAGCATATTTAGGTAAATGTGCTAATTAGATCTTTGTAAACAACCATATGTTATCTTAGTTTATGAAATTTAAAGAGCAATTAAAAACACATATATTTTACTAAAAGGTAGGAGTAGGTATGAATTCAATCTGCAAAGTGTAACTGAACTGAGAAAGGAGCTAAATTACAGCTGTGCTTAATGATCTTAATGGAGAAAGTAATGGAAGTTTGAATCTTTTCTTTGGAAAACCATAGGGCCAAACAGTGCTAGACACTGAGCTATGCCATAATTACATAGAAATGCTTGAAAATTACATTTCAAACTTCTTTTCAACCTACCTTAGAGAAACTTTCAAACGAAGTCGGTGGTATGTCTGATTTTAATAAACGTATGTCATTCCTTCTCTGGTGACATATCCATTTTTATCAGTTTCACTGCAAAGAGCAGAGTGATATATGAGCATGGTAACTTAAGGTGACATCCTACAGTATGATCCATTATTTGAAAGATATAGGGGAAAAGCTCTCTGAGAAACATAATTAAGGAAACAAATGTTTTCAGAAATATAATAAAGATCTTTTATGGTTTTAGTTCAGGAACATCTATTTCTATAATGTCATACTCTGAGGAAATAGTCTGCCAGTCATCCAAATAATACTCGTGTTTTGATTTTTCTTGGTTTTGCTTTCTCCACGAAGACACTAGCAAATAAATTATAAATAGAGAATAAGAAAAAACTGTCTAAAGTGTTTTTAGAGGTGTCTTCCTGAAAGCTATAATTGAACAATAGACCGAGGAAGTAGATTAAAATAGGACTCAGAGAAAAGGGGCAGTATTTTCCAAAGAGATTACCATATTTTAAACATATTTTTATTTTTTCACTAATAAAAAGTAAGCTATAACTTGTTAATTATATGGATTCTTAGTCTCTTGCCTTTTTTTTTTTTTTTTTTTGCTCCTAACTCTTAGTCTAGGACTAAGGAGCCATTACCAACGTTTGAGTTGGCTTGATGCCTGTAGCTCAAGTGGCTAAGGCGCCAGCCTCATCCACCAGAGCTGGTGGTTCAAATCCAGCCTGGGCCTGCCAAACAACAGTGACAACTACAATAACAACCAAAAAATAGCCGGGCATTGTGGCTCGTGCCTGTAGTTTCAGCTACTTGGGAGGCTGAAGCAAGAAAATTGCTTAAACCCAGGAGTTAGAGGTTGCTGTGAGCTATGATGCCACAGCACTCAACCCAGGGTAACAGCTTGCAGCTCTGTCTCAAAAGAAAAAAAAAAAAATGTTTGAGTCTATGTCATAAGTACCCCCAGGTTGAACCTATTCAAGGAACTAAATGATCCCATTGGTTCAACAATGACCTTGTGCTTTGCTTTGGAATGATTTTATTTGTATATGTGTATGTGTGTATATATATATTTACTTTAGATAATTTAAGAAGTCTTATATATGTGTGTGTGTGTGTATATTTACTTTAGGTGATTTAAGAATTCCTATATATATATATATATATAATTGTGTGTGTATTTACTTTAGATGATTTAAGAAGTCTTTAGTTTCAAGCCAAGATCACAATTTGTAGACATATAACACATTAAAAATAAACCTAAATGCTAAAATAAGGATTGCAAAAAAGGATTAGAGTTCAATCAACCAAATTGAAAGTTTCAGTGTTGTGTTTTTAGCTGTGCTAATTGGTCAGCTCTGAATGTCCTAGTTCATTTTTTTTAATTCCATTGGATATAAATTCTAAATTTCACTTACTCTTTCTTGTCTAAAACTGTGATCTGTAACCTGTGTCCTCATTCAAATCCTGTTTAAATTGCTTTGTACAAGTTCGAAAGATCAATGGGCAATATAGACATTGTTCTAGACCTACTAAGACCAGAAACAAATGTGCATGGCAAGTTCAGGGGACCATGGGCAGCACTTTTGTAAGGAAGTAGTGGATGTGAGGAATAGAGAGAAAACTTTCCTATCATCAAGTTTTGGGATATGTGGGACTACCTTGATCTCATCATAGCTCCTTAAAAATAAAGGGGCTACTTTGCATGTTTATACTATAACTATCGAGATTCTAAAGGACCACTACTACAGCAATGAGAATAGCATCTGTTTTTCTGGGTGGTGATGTTTTAATCAATGACTATATATCAGAACATATATGTACTATTTTAAATATTCAACCACCACTGTGTCATGTGCATGGACCATTTAGAATGAACACCTGACCTAAGAGCTGAATCAACATATTAAGGCCCCAGCTATTTCTGAGATGTGGAGACTTTTGGGGAGACCCAGGGCAATCACTACAGTGTAGATCGAGGACCTTAGCGGTAGCTGTTTACCAGTTGTATAAAATATTTCAGCATTTTAACTGTTGAAGCCATAACAGGAAATATTTGTTAAATATCAGCCATTGACCTTGCAAACTTAAGCAAACGGACATGAAAAGAAGTTGTACAGTCATTCTGACATTGTTTTCATTGCTCTGTCTCCCTGTTTATATATAATTTTTAATTTATTTTTATTATACAATGAATAGCAATAAATATTATGGTATATATAATATATAATTATAAATAATATAACATACAAAATATATGATGATATAAAAGCATATTAGAAGTATTCCTGTGACCAGTTAAGACATTTTAGTAGAATAAACATACTCATAAGGCTAGAATACAGTGAACACATAATTTTTATATATATGTGCATGTGTGAATGACTACAAAATTGAATTAACATTAGAATACATATAATATTGATAATATATTTTTTATATATCATTATATTGGGTTAACAAGTGATTATATTCTTGTTTGCAATTTATTTTAAAATTCATTTCTGTATCACGGAAGAAACTCACAGGTGTAACATGACAAGTTTTATGAGTATAACATCACAGAGAGTGCATGTATAACTATCATTGGTTGTGTTTATCTGTTCCATATGGGTTTAATAAAAAATACCATATATACTCGAGTATAAGCTGAGTGCCGAAAAACCCGAACTTGGCACAAATTTTGTGCCAAAAAAACTCGGCTTATACTTGAGTATATACGGTAGATAAGATTTGGAAGTTCCCAATAAACATTGCAAAATGAACACTAGGAAGTTTTCTTCTATCTCTCAACCACTTGAAGTTTCCTCTTCCTCATATGACTAAATGGTGCCATCTTTTAATACTTAAGTGAATACTATTCGATGAAGTTCTGCTGTAAAACTCAGTGGGCACAAGGAACCTAACAGCAGGCCAGAACCGCCTGCAGCACATCCCCCATATGAGCTGGGAGTTGGACCAGGAGAAATTACACTTCTCTTCCCAGAGGGTCTCATTTTAGAACTCTCTGGGGCAGTGAGCTTCTCCAGTTTACCTTCTAACCTGTGTATTACACCCAGCCTCTGACATGCAGAAGAGACTTAATAAAAGGTTTTATGAATTGATATAATTTGCTTTGTGAAATTTATCACCTGATGATCTATACAACTGTCTTCTTCACAGAAAGTTATTCTTATATCTGCTTTTCTCGACACAACGATCACTCCTTAGCTGCTGTTTCACTTTCTGTGATTTCAGTTACCTGTGGTCAACCATGGTCCTAAAATCTTACATTTTGAGAGAGACAAAGAGCATATTCACATACATTTTATTGCAGCATATTGTTATAATTGTTTCATTTTGTTATTAGTTATTAATAATCTGTGACCTACTATAACTTATTCATAAATTAAAATTTACCATAGGAATGCACAGTATATACAAGGCTCAGTCATACCCCTGGTTCCAGGCATCCCCTGGAGTTTGGAGAATTTTCCCAGTGGATAAGGGGGTCTACTCCACTAGATGGGGAAAAAAGCAGGACGTTGCCTAAAGAGGAAAATAGAAAGCATTACTGGAATACTTTAAAAGAGAAAATATTTTTTTAAATTTATTGAAAGCAAAGGTTATAAGAAGTTATAAAAAATTTTTGATGCAATATAGGTGAGTATGACAGAGGGGAAAGATCCATAATTGAAATAAGGCGATGAAATTTTCTTTCTTCTAACCATTATTCTAGTACATAAACTACTAAAATATAATGTATATCAAAGCCATGTAATAAAGGATTACAGTGATGAATTTTATGAGATGAAGCTGTAGTTAATTTCCTTATGCATTTAAGATTAATAAACTGCTAATTAGAATATGCAAATAAGGGTTTCCAAGGCCTGAAATGTATTTTCTAGCACCTTACCCATAAATCTCATTCAGCGACTATTTTGTTATGTAATTGGAAAATAACAGATTGATGAACCAATCTAATTATGTGAAATTTACATGTGTATAATATTTTATAAAAAAGGACGTGAACTAATGTTAAAGTATGGGGAAGTAGTTGTTGCATTCATTACAGTCATTAATTGCAAACTTTGTTTGAAAGTACTTTGTGCCACACAAACTACAAGCCACACCAAGGACTCTTACTACACATCCAGGGCATAATTGCTAGGTGGGACGGGGAGCCCCTCTGCAATTATAGCAATTATTGGGACGCTTACATTTAGAGCTCACACACATCATACCCGAGCACATATTTCTGGAATATTGCTGATCATCTAGAGACTTGGAGAACAACTAATTGCCTCATTATGCAAAGTGTAGAAAGGTATTCATATTTCTCACTTCTTCAGTCCTGCATTATATCCATAAAGACGCCTATTTGATGGCAAGCACCACATAAAAGCATATTAGAATTATTCTTATAACCAGCTATGGTTTATTTATTTATTTTTATTTTCTTTTTTAGTGAAGTGAGCATCTTCTTGAGCCTGGAAGACAAAAAAGCAACTTTGAAACTATCATGGTTAAACAACTTTTAAAGAGTTTACACACTCACAATGGAGGAATTAACAGGGACTCTAATGATCATATTTGTTGGGGTCCCACCCTGGGGGCAGGGTCTGCTAAGACTTGTGGAATTGGTGCAACCCACTGGAGAAAAGTTAGGAATGACGATAAAGAAAGAGACATGAGACACAGAATAGAATTTTCAAAAGTAGGAGCTCAGGGGACCACCACCCGTTTGTGGGCTCCGGTGAGTGGCCCCAAGTCTCTCTTCCACTCAGCATTTATTCACATCTCTTTGCCCAGGTGGTACACTGAGGGAGGGAACAAAGACACCAGCAGTTTCTCTCAGTGAGCACATCAACTCCTATTGTTGTTATTATTAACTTTAAGGATTTCAGCAGTTTTGAGGAATCTGAAACTTGAGCCTTGTGTGGGGGAAGCCTCCTGTCTGGAGTCACACTCACAGATTCCTAGGGAAGTGTTAAACTCCTCTAGTTCACTGTGGAATAAAACACCACTGGTGTTAATCTCCTCTGAGGACTTGGTGGGAGAGAGGATTTTCCTCTGCAATAAGGGATGTAAGCCTCCTTCCCGTATCTCAGGGCTCCAGCTGTTCTCCTGGTCTCTGTCCCAGGCAAATGCTAACCTCCACAATGGGTACCTGCTTTGTTTGTTTAATGGGCAGGAAATAACCTAGAAGGTGCATCTTTTTCTAGGTCTTGCCACAGTCTCTTCTATGGCTATTATTTTCCTCCGAGTGTTCACAGACTCAGCAGGGTATTGGTGCAAGCTGTATCCCCAATAGACCAGAGTTTCAGGAAAGGCTGGAAACTTACTCAGATAAGAAATTTAGCAATGGCTGGCTTAAAGGTAAACCAGCTGACTTTTCTTTGTTCTGACTCCCTCGGCTTACTTTTTAATTTTCCCTTTTTCTGGGTGTGCCCTCCCCTGCCAAGAATGGGGTCTTCGGTTCCCATGCTGCCTGCAATATTTTCTACCTTTTTGGCAAGATTTCAAATGGAAGAAGATTGAGCACCATTTTGAAAATAAATTACACTGAATGGCTGGAATGCCAGAAGCATTTTTAATATTATCTTTCTTCCAAGATTTGATATTTATTAACCAAGTAACAAAAGATACCTTTGTGCAGTTCACTTATATATATTTGTCTAATATATGCATGAGAGGTAAATGTAATTAATTGAATCTCAATTTAAATAGGTAAGAATATGAATCTTTGAAATATGTACACTGTGATTTATAAACAATGGTAAGAACATGGAAACTGCAGCCTTTGCAACCTAGTTTCATGTTCTTTAAACAACTTATCACCAGAACTGTGTGTGTAAATAAAATTCAATGAAGAAATACCCAAGAAGAATGGTTGTGTGGGCATTTACAGCACACTTGATGAAAATATAATACCACCCGGCTTGCTGTGTGAGGCTACTGTTTTCTAATTTTAATCAGTATGTTATCAAATTAAGTTTAATTCTGCCTTTATGTAGAAACTGGTATCAGCAACAGTTACCTTGTCCCTATTATATTTATTTTTAGTTTTCTCAGAGCACATTGAACAAATGAATAAAAACTTGAGAAACAAAAAAGATTCCTAACTAACAAATCAGATATATACACAGTAATTATTAAAAGAAAAAATTTCCAACTTGCATGTATACATTCAAGCTTGTTTTGATGGTTCAATTAGCACAAGAATGCTACAGAATCCATTGCTATCCCGTCCTCGCTGCGAACAGAATATCAAATGTAGTATTTTTCTTTGCTGTTTTTTACAGCTGCCAAAATCTGTTTTTGACTGAGTAAACTAGATCCAGGGCATAAAGGCACAAATAAACTAAAAACATATTTTTTTTATTCTTCAATAGTTCCTTCAGCAGTGGATGATTAAAAAAGATCATGAAAATGTGAAATTCTGGAAAAAAATTTAGAACTGCTTTTATCCTGTCTGTTGTGCTGTGATTTTATTCAAACTGGGAGACAAGGAGTAATGGGTTTACCCTATTTCAACTATCACCAGTCTATAGACAACAGGCTGGTTTCTGAAATACTAACCAAGTTTGCCTTTTGAGGATAACAGGTTACAAGACTTACTGTTAGCCCCTTCTGTGCCTTTATCAGCATGTATGTTGTTAATGTGGTCAAGTTTAACGTTCATTCCTGATTCACTTACAGATTGTCAGAATGCTTCATCACCATGGATTTTAAGCACATTGAAGAAAATAATTTATTCTTCTAAAAATATGAAAGCCCATAAAAGGAACTTTAAACTTTCAAGAAATGCTATTTTCAAATATAAATGGTGCTTTATGTCTTGACTTTCAGATCCCTATACAAGTCAGTGGGACAACTTTGATCCAATAGGAACTCTCTAGTATTGACATACATATTACAGGAACACAAATTATTCACTTTTTAACCACATCCTGAAATATTTCCCAACTTATTCATAGACAGTACTGTAAGTAGCCTGTTATCTAAAATTCTGCTATTTCTATTCCAAGTTCTAATGAAATAATCATTGATGCCTCTGAAATACCACATAATCCTAATTATTTTCTAAATTAATACATATGTTTAGAAAATTTGAAGTATTAGCTATATCTTACTCTAAGTTTTAAGAAATTGGTGATCTAGATATTACACGTAATCTAGCATTCTACCTAAGTACTACATCATTTGTGATGACTACATGGGATCAGAGTTTACTATACTTCTTTAACAGGAGGGAAAAAAATATAGCTTAGTTAGCTATGGATGGGAGCTACTAAAAGTTATAACTTGTAAGTTACAACTTATGGCAAAGCTTTTGGATGGGTACCAGGTTAATTCACCTTGGCTCTTACTTGCTGAGGATTCTCAGTTTTATAGATGGGTAGATCATTTCCCTTCATGTTGCTTTAAAACACACAAGAAGTATGAACTGGTTAGAAGATATTTTTGAAATATGACTCCGTTTATATTGACATATAAGGATCTGAAATATCATTTCTTCGCATCCTATTTCACCTGTCATTGTCATCTCAAAAATCTATTTCCTCTTGCATTAAACTCCAGTGTATGAAACTATAAAAGCAAACACAGCAGCAAGAAAATTTCCCCTGGATCTGCTTGCCATATGCTTTACAATAGAACTATTTGAATACAAAAATTAGCATTCCTGAACTTGAGCATAGAGACTTTTGTTTTCTTTTACCACTTCCATGAGGAAAATTGGTTTGAGGAATGTTCTTTACATCCTAATCCCTTTCTGAAAAATCATTTTCATTCTGCGTGTGATGACTCTTGCCACCTTGTTATGATTTGAAGAGTTTCCATAAGAAACAGAATGGACTTGACTTCTTTTGGAAAAATAATCTAAAATATTTGAGAGATTCTGTTCTCTTTCTGTGGCTTCCCAGGTACTCATTCTTAATCATAAATAAAATATGTTCCAGATCCAAACAATAGTTACCTCGTTCTTTCATTCACTCAACAAGTGTATTCCTTGTTTGTTCTGTGTCTCATTCACAGGTGTTCTTGGCATATCAAATAAAGCAGTGAACAAAACAGATTAAAAAAAAAAAAAAAAAACCTTTAAAACTTATATAGAGGTAGACAAAAAAACAGAAATAAACATATTCCTATATACACATACACATACATACACGGATACATACAGAATTTTATAACGTGACATATGGTAATATTGTTATAGAAAAAATAAAGCCAAGAAAGAGGAAAGTAAATGCAGGGTTAGGTTTGGTGGTATTAAAATTTGAACAAAAATTTGAAGGAGGTGGGCACACAAATATAAAGATTTCTGGTACAAGTTTGCTCCACCAGAGCAACGTGGGAGTAGGCTCTGGGACTGGCAGATGTAAATGTCCCGATGCTGAGACATGGCTGGCAAAGAGCAAAGATGACCATATGGCCAGCACCAGATAAGCCAGAATGAGAAGTTGAGTAATCAGAAGGGGTGGAGCACATTTATTTGGCCTTGTGTGTAATTAAAGGTCATTGTTTTAAATGTAAGGGCATGCCATTGGTAGCATTTGGGTAGTGAAATGCTGCTTTTTTGTTTTTTTAGAAAACATGAGCTCATTTTAGCTGCTAAACAAAGACAAATGAATAAGCAAGGGTACCAGTTAAGAGACTGTTGATTCTTTCAGGAAGAGATGATGGCATCTTGAACCTGGATAATAATGATACAGGCCATGAGAATTACAGATTCTACATCTATTTTGAAGTTTGAGGTGATTCACCTTTTGTATTGTTAAGATATTAAATATAACCAAAAGAATGAGTTGAACAGAATTTCATTTGACATGAGCAAGGATGGCATTACTATGCAAAAGAATGTAGAAAAAGAAAACTTTGAGAGGAAATACTAGAAGCTGGTTTTAGAATCATTAAATTTGAGATTCAAAATAATTATCTAATGTTTTCTTTCAACAGCTTCATAGTTTCAGGTCTTAGATTTAAGTCTTTAATCTATTTTAATTTGATTTTCATACATGACAAGAGATAAGGATCTCTAATTTTATCCTTCTGCAGATGGATATCCAGTTTTCCAAGCACCATTTATTGAAGTAACTGTTCTTTTCCCACTGTGTGTTCTTGGCAACTTTGTAGAAAATAAGTTGGCTACAGATGTGTGGATTTATTTCTGGGTTCTCTATTCTAATCCATTGGTCTATGTGTCTGTTTTTATGCCAGTACCATGCTGTTTTGGTTACTATAGCTCTGAAGTATAATTTGAAGTTAAGTAATGCGATTCCTTCCATCTTGTTCTTTTTTCTCAGAATAGCTTTTGCTATTCTGAGTATTTTCTGTTTCCATATAAATTTTAAGATTTTTTTTCTATTACTATGAAGAATCTCATTGGTATTTTGAAGGTAATTGTACTGAATCTGTAGATTACTTTGAGTAGTATGAACATTTTAATGACACTAATTCTTCCAATACATGAGCATAGAGTATACTTTCAATTTTGTGTCCGCTTCAATTTCTTTCATCAATATTTTATACTTTTCGTTATAGAGATCTTTCACTTCTTTGGTTCAGTTTACTCTTCAGTATTTTATTTTATTAGTGGCTGTTGTAAATGGGATTGCCTTCTCAGTCTCTTTTTCAAATTGTTTAATGCAATATAGAAATGTTATTCCTTTTTGGATGTTGATTTTGTATCCTGCAACTATACTGAATTTGTCAGTTCTAAAAGGATTTTTCATGGTGTCTTTACATTTCTCTAGGTATAAGTATGTGTAATCTGCAAACAAACAATTTAACTTCTTCCATTACAATTCAGATTCTTTTTATTTATTTCTCTTATCTGATTGCTATAGCTAGAAATTCCAGTATCATGTTGTATAACAGTGGGGACA
Source organism: Loris lydekkerianus (assembly GCA_963574355.1). Classification (NCBI taxonomy): domain Eukaryota; kingdom Metazoa; phylum Chordata; class Mammalia; order Primates; family Lorisidae; genus Loris; species Loris lydekkerianus. Next base: position 21,384 of record CAUYPK010035118.1, on the reverse strand, counting down.
GTGGGCATTACTGTCTTATTTCAGATCTTAACGAAAGTCTTTCAGAAAACAGTGGAGTAACACTTCAGGAACTTGGTATGCACAAAGACTCCTTGAGTAATATCTCTAATGTACAGGCAGCAAGAACAAAGTTGGACTAATAGGACCACATCAAGCTAAAAAGCTCTGCACATGTAAAGAAATGATCAACACAATGAAGAGGCAACACACAGAATGGGAGAAAATATTTATAAACTCTCATCTGACAGGGGATTAATAACTAGAATAAAACAACTCAATAGGAAAAACAATGAAATAATCTGATTTAAAAGTGGGCAAGAAATCTGAATCCATATATACTCGAGTATAAGCCGAGTTTTTGTGGCGAAAATTTGTGCCGAAAAACCCGAACTCGGCTTATACTTGGGTCATACAGGTTATTTGATTTGGTGCACTTAGCCTAACAGGTAATCAAGCTAAATCACAAAGGTTAAAATCCTTCAAAACTGGATTCCTCCTCCCTATTATCTGTATGTCCAAACAGAGCTTCAGCTGTATCTGATGTGAGGGTATCAGCATTTAACTACTGATTCCTCAATTATTGTAATTGTTTTGGGTATATATTTTTATTTTTGAAATTTACCAGTGGCTACTGCATTTTCCACCTTGGCTTATACTCGAGTCACTAAGTTTTCCCAGTTTTTAGGGTAAAATTAAAGGGGGTTGGCTTATACTCGGGTCGACTTATACTCGAGTATGTGTGGTAGATATGAAAAAAATCTCACCATCATTAGTGATCAGAGAAATGCAAGTCAAAACTACAACAAGATGTCAACTCACCCCAGATAAAATGACTTTCATCAAAAAGAGAGGCAATAACAATTGCTGGCAAGAATGTAGAAAAAGAGGGCTCCTCATATACTGTTGGTGAGAATATAAATTAGTGCAACCACCATGGAGAACAGTCTTATATTCCTCAGAAAACTTAAATCAGAATAAATAAGCCAGAAATCCCCTGCTGGATATATATCCAGAAGAGAGGAATTTGTAAATGGATATGATATCTACACTTCCATGTGTATTGCAGCACTATTCATAACAGCCAAGAGTTGGAATCAACCTAGTGTCCATCAGCAGATTTTGGATACAGAAATTGTATGTATATACATGGAATATCATGTGGCTTCCATTTGCAACAGCATGGGTGGAACTAGAGAACATTGTGTGTTGCGTGAAAAAAGCCAAGTACAGAAAGGCACATTCTCACTCATATGTGGAAGGTAAATATTACAAACAATTGATCCAATTGAAACAGACAGTAGAATGATGGTTACCAGAGGCGAGGAAGGGTAGGAGGTAGTGGAGATATAGCAAGGATTGCTAATCGGTATAAAATATAGTTAGATAATTGGATAGAATGAACAATATGTGATATCACAGCAAAGTGACTATCATCAAGGATATACTTTAAAATTACTAAAGGAATGGAACTGAAATGCTTCTAACACAAAGAAATGATAAATGCCTACGTTGATGGACACCCTACTTACCCTAATTTAATTCATATTGGATGCCTGTATGAAAACATTACATACCCTATAAAGATATGTAACTAGTACGTACCCATAATAGTTAAAAAAAAAAATCTTTCTTTCTCTATGTTCATTACCCTTTTGGTAGTCTTATTGGGACCTTTCATTTAAATATCAGTTTCATAGTGATAACAACTCATATGTACCCATTATAATTAAATATCTTTCTTTCTCTATCTGCATTACTCTATAGACTACCCAAAAGGAAGAAGTACATACTAGAGGTCTATGTTTGGGTCTTGTCACTGTGAAACTGATAATTAAATAAAAGGTCCCAAAAAGAGCACCAAGAGAGTAATGCAGATAGAGAAGAGAAAATGTTTGAATACTGAGTCCTAGAATATCTGTGGTCCATAATTTGTAGAGATGAGAAAAAACTGAAAAGAAACAGCCACATAAGTAGGAGGAAAACCAAAAGAGTTTAAGTTGTCCTGAAAGGAGAATGGATGTTTCTGTTGAAGTTATATGATAAAATGTGAGTGGAGCAGATTTGAAAAACACCAGGACTAGAGGAATTGCAAGCCACATAGTTTTATTTAACAGGGAAGTGAGGGAAAGTGATGGTAGCTAGAGAAAGACAGGATAAAAAATGTATAACTTATAAAGAGAGGTTGATTAATAAGTACAAATAATGCAGCTAAGACAGAAAATGCAAGACCTAATGTTCAACAGATCAGCAAGGTGTCTACAGTTAATATTTACCTGTTGTACTTTTCACAATATCTAGAAGAGAATAATTCACACATCCTTAGAATAAGGAAATGATAAATATTTAAGGCTATTGATATTCCAATTATCCTAATTTTATTTTTACACATTAAATGAATGTATCAAGTTACCTATCATGTGAGCCCTAAAAATATGTACATCTATAATATTATATATCAAGAAAAATCTTGAGTGAAATAGCACTATTTTTGTTGGATTGCATTAGTAGAGACCAAAATACATGATGATGTATGAGAAAGTTCTAGAGAACTGACTTTGTGTCCCTAACAGTGGAATGTGAAGCAGCAGATGGATGTCGCTCCCGTATGTTAAAGCAAAGGCAGTTGATCATCCAAAGTGATTTAAAAAAAAGTCCATGACCTCATTCACAAAACTGTTAATGAATATTATGATAAAGGCTTTGGAATATTTTTTTCTAATTCTTATTATTTCTTAGTGGGAAGTGAAATGAAAAAGAGTAGGAGCTTAGGAAAGAAAAGTTACACAAGAGTCATCAAGGAGAGCGGGAGAATGGATAAGATGGCCGTGTGCAGTAGGAGGGCCAGAGGGCAACAGAGACGAGCATGAGTTGCATGGTCATGAAGACCATTCTTCGTATCGTTATCTTTCTAGAGCCCATATTTGGCATAGGTAGAAGGAATAATTTAGCCATTATACGGGGATTCTCCGACTGTGTACACACCACAGTAGAGGAGCCAGGAAGTTGTATGCAAGTAAAGAAATGTAATTGTGAGAGAGCAGGAAGTAAAGGCATAAAGAAAGCCAGAGTACAGAGGCACAGCCGGTGTATTATAAGTCCTAGTGCTGAAGTCAGAGTCTAAGAAAGTGAATTCTCAGCTCTGCAGTGGTATCCCCCATATTTCAAAAGAGAATATCTGAGTATGGAGATGTTACACAACATAGCTTTTTCCATTCTTCATTAAGAATCATTCTTATCTGTTTGTTCTATTTATCAAGGAGGGCATCCTTATGTTGGGAAATCCTTTTTTTTCTTCTTCTTCTTCTTTTTTGGAGACAAAGTCTCATGATGTTGCCCTCAGTAGAGTGCCGTGGCATCACAGCTCGCATCAACCTCAAACTCTTGGGCTTAAGCGATTCTCTTATGGAGAATGGTGAACTACAAGCACCCACCACAATGCCCAGCTATTTTTTTGTTGTTGTTGTTGCCATTGTTGCTAAGCTGGCCCAGGTTGGGTTGGAACCCGCCAGCCTCAGTGTATATGACCAGTTCTATAACCACTGTGCTACAGGTGCCAAGCCTGTTGGGAAATCTTAATCATTCCGAGTGCCTGTGTGTGGTTCATGCTGACAGCAGCTGTATTTCCAGGATGAAAGAATGTGCTAAATTGATACCTCCTACCACCAACAATTCTTTATATCTCTCTTTCACTTTTACTATTTTATCTTTTTAAAAAATCTTCTTGCCATGGGCTTATAAAAATTCTTAGAAAGGCTATTTTTATCATTGTATTTTTCTGATGACAGATCAGTGAGAGGAATTGTGAAAGCGAGACCAATAATTAAAGACTAGAATCTCTATAGTTTAAAAAGGCAATCTAGGTTTAAAAAAGCAAAGCTATAAAAAAAATACAGATAGAAGAAACACAAAACAATAAAACCTCTAAAAATGAACACATGGCTAGGGTACTTTCTAAATGAAAGAACTCCACTAACTCCGCATGTCTGCCCTGTTCATTCCCCCCACACTGAAGCCTCCCAGCTCACAGGTTTGCCTTTCCCTTGAGTGTGACAGCTCTGTCCCCACCACAGATCCCAGGTTGCAAACCGTAGCTGATCATTTTTGTGCTGCTTAGATTCTGTTTGCCTGGAAGCAGCTTCTTCCTTAACATTATTTTTTGCCTACAGATGAGAATGGGAGAGAAGAGAACAACATTGCTAGTCTAAGACTGAGGGAGTGAAGGGTACCTGTGAGCCTGGTGCCCATCTGGGCAGGAATCTTGAGGGAATGGTGGAGACCACCTGAACCTCTGTGGTTATGCTGTGCTTCAGAGAGCAGGGCGACCTCACAAGAATTTTTGGAAGACTATGTATGCTCTGGGAGTTGCTCTGGCCCAATTGGTGCAATTGTTGTAACCGTTATAGATAATATCGTCCCCTAACTTAACCAAATGCTACTCACCTGTGAATTCCCTTCTATAAACATCTCAGTATTTTCAGGTTTTAATGATTTTCTTTCTTGAAAAATAAAATACTATCAAGAGACACTCAAGATGCACAGTGCTGGGAGTGTTGTCAGAAACAATTAATCCCTTTATTTAATTGAATTTTCCATCACAGGATGCGTAATTCCAAGTTTATGGGTCTTATTCAACCCTTGAGAAGGGGAGAGAGACAAGCAGAAATGGAATCAAACATAATGTTATTTCTGAACTGTGACAGGGCACTCATTTTTTATTCTCCGACAGCAGAGTATCCATGATTACTTTAATCTACCTCTGGTATCATTGGTGACAGCGTCCTAGCATCCTATTGTCTTTTTTCTCTGCCTTTCATGTGTTTTTCTCTTTACACATTTATCCTATTTCTGCTGATCTTAGTGACCTAATTTCACCTTCATTTGTTATTGCATTCTTATAGACGGTGATCAAAACTTTTCCCCAGACTACCTGAGGCTGTACATCTCAATGTGTACTGTCGGTGGTCACAAAAGAAATTAAAAACACACCAAGAGCTTATATGTCGTGAAAAGTTCATGTTCGTGGAAAACATGTGATTAAAGTTGAAGAAAGCAAGCTTCCTAGAGTCAGGATGTGAATTTGGGAATATTCATGGAAAGATTAAAAAACAAATTTCAAGTTGGAGGAGAAGGTAATACCATTGGGAACAGCTGGATTTGGCCATGGTAACTCGCCACCCCTTTCATTTCACCTTTAAACCAGCCTACTGACTGATGCACATTATGCCTTTGTTTTCTCGCTCTGGATTATACAGTGTTAGGAACCAAAGGACAGGAGCAGTGGGTACAGAACACGTCTACCCCACTCTCCTTCCCGTTTTTTTCCTCTCTTTCTTCCTGTCCCCAGAGGGTGCTGCAAAGCGAAGCCTACTGCACCGTTTCCCCAAAATGTAGCTGGATAAATTCCAGGTCCTCAGGGTGGTCAGTGCTTTTCTCTGGTCTGTGGACTCGGTTTCACTGACCTTCTCTGTCTCTACTAGCAGTTCTTTTTCTCCAGATTGACTGTCTTCCTCATCTGTTGGGCAAACTACCTAATATTTCAGGATACAGCTCAGATGACACCTCCCTTATGAAGACTTCCCTTAGGCAAAATGCACTAATCTTTTTGCTACTTCTTTGAAACTAAACAGGCTGCTTTCATTTTATTGCATTTATGTGTAGCCTTCCTTCTACTTCTGTGAGATCCTTGAAGGCAGGAACTAGTCACTCGTGATGCCATCAATACATCATGAGCGAGTAGCTGCCATGACTCAGAGTGTTCCTGGTATTTGTGAAAATGGTGACCAAAATCAGACATACATCCTTGCTCCACCAAGGTTCTGAAATAATCAAAAAATAACAGATATTCATCAGATAATCACAAAACTAAATTTTAATCTATTAGAAAGGAAAATTACAAAGCAAGATAAAAACGTAGAGTAAAGAAACCACATAAATTCTGGGCTATGGGTTGGGAGTCAGTGTTGGGAGTCAGGAAAGGCCTCTGTCAGGGTGAAGATCTTCCATGTGTATATGATTTGCTCTTAATGAGCTGGAAGTATTTATTAGCCTTTAGTTTTTTCTATCATCACATACTTCAATAATATAACCAATCATCTACTTTGAACTATAGCCTGCTTAAACTGGGTCATTTGAGACATCTTCCATTCCAGACACAGGAAAATTAAATTATATTTGCCAGGTAATTTTTGCATTTATAAATGTATATATGTGTAATGTAATTGTTACTTACTATACTCTGCCTCAGAATTTTGTTGGTTATATTCTTATTTCAAAAATTCTCGCAGTTACCTTCATATTACAGTGTGCTCACAACTGGCTTGCCAGGTCCAGTTCCAGAATGAATGTGGGCTGATATTTTTTGTTTATGTTAATGAGTAAAACAAAAGGAAAACAGTGAAAGTGAATGTCAGGACTTCACTCATTTATTGGGTGGGTTATTTGCTTAACCATATAACAGGTGTTGAATCCTAGAAGAATGTTTGGTCGATTTACCGTGCCATGCAACGTGTGATGTCCACAGACACATTTTTAAGTTTAATCTCCATTGTTAACATTTTCTTCATTACTTTCTTGACACTCAAAAGCAAATCAAACCTCAATTAGTAGTATAAATGTAGTATAAATATTCCCAATATTCCCATTGGACATTTCATCCTATGCTCACAGAGAAGGGAACAGGTGGGAGCAGCAGTGTACAACTGGACAGTGTCCCCTCTGTACACTTGAACCTCAAGGATATAGTAAAATGACTCAGAAGTTACAACTTTCCTTGAGTACTTAATATATCAGTTTTGATCTGACTTAATTGTAAATTCACATACTTAATGTTTTTCTTTCATACTTGTTCACAGATTTATTTTAGGTACAAACTTGAGTGGAAAATACAGTTCCCACATACCCCTATTCCTGCACGTACACAGATGTCCCACTGGAAACAACCCCCACCAGGGCAGTGTCATCTGTCGGTCAATAAACCTGCACTGACATGTTATCATCAACCCAAGTCTGCGTCTGTGATTCACTCTTGGTCCTGTGCATTCTATGGTTTTTGACAGTGTGTGATGATGTGTATCTGCCATCATGGTGTCGCACAGAATGGGTTCGCAGCCCTAAAAAGCCTCTGCGCTCTGCCTTTTCATTTTTCCTCTCCTCTGTCCCTGGCAACAACTAACATTTGCACTGTCTGCATGGATTTGCCTTTTTGAGAATGTGGTCTAGTTGACTAGCGCACTGTTGCCCTTCTCAGATTCACTTCTTCCTTGTAGTGACATGTGTGTGAATGTCCTTGCTGTCTTTTCATGGCTTAATAGCTTGTTTCATTTTAACACTGAATAATGTGCCATTGTCGGGATTAACCACAGTTTGTTATTCCATTTACTGACTGAAGGTAAATTTCTAAATTTCTTCCCCTAGAAATTGTGACTAAAACTACAGTAAAAATCCCTGTGCAGGTTTTTGTGTGAACATACACTTTCAACTCCTTTGGGTACATTCAAAGTAACACGATTGCTGTATCTGATGGTAAGAGTATGTTCAAGTCTGGAAGAGTCTGACCAAATATCTTCCAAAGCGGCCAAACCACTTTGAGTTTCCACCACCAGTTAACGGGAGTTCCTGGTGCCCCTGCACATTCCCAGCAGCATTTGATGTTATCAGTGTTTTGACTTTGACCGTTCTAATAGGGGTGTGTGTGCATAATTTTCATTTTAGTTGGAATTTCCCTGATGACACACCATGTGAAAAATCTTTCCATTTACTTCTCATCTGTCCATCTTCTTTGGTGAAGTGTCTGGTAAAGTCTTTGGCCCACTTTTTAAATAGGGCTGTTTGGTTATTATTAAGTTTTAAGAGTGTGGGGGTGGGTTTCTTTTGTATTTTGGATGAGACTCCTCTATCTGATATATCCTTTACAAATATTTTCTCACAGTGTGTAGCTTATCCTTTCTTTCTCTTCACATTGTCTTTCACAGAGCAGAAATTTTTAATTTTAATGAAGTCTAACTCATGGTTTTTTTTTTCATAAATTGTGCCTTCTATGTTAAATCTAAAGAGTAATTGCCAAACCAAGAATCATCTAGATTTTCTTCTATGTAAATAAATTCACATGTAAGCCTTTAGTAATGTAGGGGTAAGGTGTGGGGAGAAGGGAAACATCCTGATTAAGCCTCAGTCTTTCAGTGCCCCTGTTGCCCCTGGACTGTGAAGTTCACAAGTCCCCATGGGTGGGACAGGACGGCTGTGGTTATATATTTACCTTCCTCTAGAGGGGGCAGGCTCTGATACATCTTAGAAGATTAGACAATGCAAAATAGTCTCCCCTGTTGTCAGGCCTTGTCAAGAACAGAATGCTCTGCTGTATTTCGGAAGGATAAGAGTTTTACTCTTTCTACTGGAGCAATGAGGCAGTTTTTCTCCATTATTCATTGTGAGAACCTAGGAGAACTTTTAGAGAGAAAACTTCAGAAGTATGAGAACCTCCCACCCCCCACCCCCAATAACTGGATCCACCTAGAGTTTCTATCCTTCAGGATTGTCTACATGGAATGTCTAGGAATTCATCAGTTATAGGTTATGGTTTCTGATGCTGGTCCTGGCCCTTAAAGTTTATGCTTATAAATTTCTAGTAGAGTAAGTGTGATTTTCTGTGTCACCTTGTCTATCTCTCCAATTTTGCCCTTTGATTTGCCCTGTGACCCTGCTTCTCTGATGAACTCAGAAGAGTTGTTCAGATTTTTACTTGTTGTTAGGATGGAGTGAAGATTTCTAAGCTCTTTATATACCTAGACCAAAAATCAGAATTTTAATAATGAAATTATCTCTTGTGAACCAGTTTGAAGGTGAGGGAGGGCCTGGTTCCAACGTGCCACTACCTTTACACCCTTACGTAACAAACATAAACATCAGTTAATTGATTGATTCATTTTGAAATTCATTATGTTACCAACTTTCTACTAAAGATGAAAAAACAGTATGTGTATTCTTTTCTCTTTACTCTTCCCCAATTTACCCCGAAGCTTCTCAACTCACTACCATATTTCATTAGTTAAGTCTCTATAAAAATGAATGACAAGCCATCGACACACATCATTAAAGACACTAACCAATGTAATTGGTACATCAAAGAAATAAATAAGAGAAACAAAAACTTTAGAGGACAAAAAATCAACAACAAACTTATCAAGCAATAGAGTAAGAAAAGGGTTTCCAAGCAGGAAGCAGAAGCCAGACACTGTAGAGCAAAGATTGGGCAATGGAGTTAAATGAACTCAATAAATTTGACTGTGTAGAAACATTAACACATATGAGAGAGAAAAGAGCAGCAGCATCCTTAACAATTGCTTATAACTTAATTTTTAAAACTAAAGCATGATGGATACAAGAGCTCATAAAAGAGGTTTGTCCAGGGTACCTTAAGCCAAACGGAGCAAAGTTTATGCTTTCTCCCCACAAAAATTCTTTTTTCTTTTTCTTTTTTTTTTTTTTGTAAATAAAGTTTTCTAGGCTTTATATTCAAAAAAAGTTATGAGAAGTTTTCCCTTTTAGTTTTTTTTTTTTAATTGAATGACTAAATTAAGTCACATAATAAAAAAAAAAAATGAACTGTTTTGAAGTGAACGGTTCAGTGATATTCAGTGAATTTGTAATGTTATGCAACAGCTGCCATCTAGTTCCCAACATTTTCATCACCCAACAGGTGACCCTGCACCCATCAAGCAGTTCTTCCCCATCCCCAGGTCTCCCAATCTGGGTTCTCCCTTCCTGAATTGACCTATTCTGATTAGTTCATATAAATAAAATCATGTACTATGTGGTCCCTTTTGTGTCCAGCTCCTTTGACGTAGGATAATATTTTTAAGGTTTACCCACCCACTATTCTCAAAGGCTCTTCAAGTTTTGATACATATAGATTGAAAAATATATTACTCTTTTTTCCTGCTTTATTCACGGCCTTTCTTTGCTTCTCACTCTGTGTTGATAATGCTTTGAATCTTGCCAAGTGTTAAGTGGAGCTAACATTTTTCTCTTATAAAGGCTTTTTCTTTCAATTTCCTAGTTGTGCATAAAATGTAAATACACATATCTAGATTAGGTGATGGTATCAGTAAGGATATGATGATAAAATGTATAATAAATTAAAATGACTCATAAAAACTCCCCAGGGATAATTGTGCATTATTAAAATTTAGTAAAATAAAACCTGGGTCCGGTATTGCCGAACTCCAGAAGGGCCATTCCCACTGGGGTCCACAGTCACATCCGTGCACCGAGATCCCGGTGAGTGTAACTATATCAGGCTGCTAGACTCGTGGTGATAGCAACAGCATTGTACTTTATTAAACTAGTTTTTACACTTATTTATTTCAAATTCACCCCCAGAATTTGTTCTGATCATTTGTCACTTCTGTTCTCGGAGGGCAAGAAGTTTAAAAGCTACAAAACTTATGCCTAAAAGATTAAAGAATTGAGTGGCAGCATTAGTGGTAAATTGAAGAAATAGCAGAAAGAAATGAAAGCAGAAGTAAAGTGATTGAAATGTAGAAACTTACTGTCGCTTTATGGGAAACACAATTGCTCCCACAGCGCTGTACAGAAGAAAGCGCCAGCGTCGAAATGAAAAGCTGAAATAAGAATAGTGTGAGGCCGGTGCTCAGTATTTTGCTTGCGAGGAGGGAATGGTCCCTAAACTCCCTAGAACCATTTCATGTTTCCTCAGAACTATTCCTCATCCTCGGGCCTGCTGGGTCTTCTGTTGTATTAGCACATGCTCCTGAGCGATTCCCTGTTGTGGACTAATTCTGGACAGGGGAGCAAACTGACGAAGGCGGTTATGTGTCTACTGTGAAATCTGAAGTTAAGAGGACGAATGGTATTGAGCTCACTCCTCCGCGATCCTCATGTGGGAAAAATCATTTAATTCTTTTAAAAAGCTTCTACACTGCTGCAAGCGTTCCTTGTGGACCTCATGTATTTCTCCTCAGTCCCACGTGTCTCTCCTTAGAGAAGCATCTTGTCAGTGAGTCTTTCAACATGTCAGGCTCCTTTCATTTAAGCTTAGACATTTTACATGTTGGACCGTCGTAGCTGGATATTTCCCACCCTTTGCAAATGGCCCTAGTGTTAAGGTCCAATGACTTGTAAAATGACCCTAGTGTTAAATGAAAACGTGGTTTGTTTGCCAGGAAAATGCTCCCCTCGGTTAGTTGTGTGTTTCTGGGTGAAGGAATCTGTCCTGCTGCCTGCAATCCATGATAGCTGTGGCCGGTGAGTTTGCTTCCCTCTCGTGTGAATTTATCATGTGACTCATAAGTAGCACGCAACTGTGAGAACACAGCCCATAAAAATACGTCATCAGTTAAGAAGTATTACAATTTTTTTTTTTTTTTAAAGTTCACTGGATGACTTTCCCATGAGTCTGTCTTGTTAAATTACATATCCACACAGAGCAGTCTGTGGAAATCAGGTGGGAAATTTGTCTTCTCTCAGCTTCTTTCTTAATTCCCATTAATCCACACTGAATTTGGTTTCCTATTTGAGACTATTGTAAATACTCTTTTTATCAGAATCAGAGATTATATACTAATCCTACCTTTTAATTATGAACATATAGAATATTCATTAACAGAAGTTGTAAATTCCCTCAATTAAACAGACATGGCGTATTCATCTTAACACAGAACATATTTCAGAAATTTTCATTCTAGTCACGAGATATAACTTTTTTTAACCCTCAGTGTCTAAAATCATTTTTCTCTCAAACTAAAATATTCAGAGCCTCGCAGTTGTGATGTGCTTTCATTACACTGTAGAAAGAGTTCCAGGAGGGTCTCAGTACTTGTGGGATTTGGGTCCAGCTCCCTCTAACCACCTATGTGAACATGAGCATGTTACTGCATCTGTTTACACCTGTCTCCTCATCTGGGGGAAGAAGAGTTTGAAATTGAGCGCTAGTTCTTACCCAGGAGACCATCAGATCATTCTGGGATGCTTTTTCCCAAAATATATTTTTCCAAACCTTCCTGCCTTTCCTCACTGCAATTCTCCAGCCTTATTCTGATTTTCTGGAATTACAGTGGTTCATTTCCAGCTAAATTTGACTTGGGCAGATGATACTCCTCAACTGATGCCGCCCAACAAGCTGTGAGTCTGAACTCAACATGGCTGTCCTCGCAGCATTTGTGACAATAATACCAGCAGCATCAATGACATTATTTTAAAAAGTTTATATCCATTTCTAGCAGTGAGGGTCTTGATCCCATATGCCTTTCTGATAATAAATGGGGTAGCTTTTCTCAATCCATTGTAACCACAAACCTTTCTCTTCTCCTCTCTTCTATTTGATTTTTGGGACTGTCTCACTGTGTCACCCTGGGCCCTGGGTAGGGTGCCCTGGCATCATCATAGCTCACAGCAATCTCAGTCTCTTGGGGTCAAGAGATCTTCTCTCCTTAGCCACTACAAGTGCCCACCACGATATCTGGCTAGTTTTCCTATTTCTTTAGGAGAGATGTGATCTCCTTCTTGCTCAGGCTGGTCTCAAACTCCTGAGCCTAAGCAATCCACCCACATCTGCCTCCCAGAGTACTAGGATTACAGGTGTGACCCACCACATCTGGCCTCTCACACCTATTTCCAAACCAAACATCTTGAAGTGTAATGTAAGATATGGTCCAAAATATGTCTCAACAAGAATAAAGACCATTTGAAAGTAGAATGGTCCTCATACAACTTCTCCCTGGTGGAAAGATGGGACTTAGTAGGGGTTATGTAACCACTACATCCTTTGGTAACCCCTCTACCCAGAGCCCAGAGGGCCAACAAGTCAGGCCAGGAAAAATAATCAAAGCAGATCTTTCTCAGGCATAGGGATGGAGTGTTAATTGGTGATGAGACAAACCCCTCTTGGTGCTGGCAATCTCATTTCCATCTCGACACACCACATGTTGAGGTGAGTTATTCATCTTTACTACCTAGGTATTCTTATTTTCTTGTTTTTACCTTTACAAATCAGTGGGTGAGACCAAAAAACTCAGTGATTTAGAGTTAAAATTTCAGTTGCTCATTTTGTTTCTTTATCTCCTATGTCTACCTAATTACTTAGTTCTATGTATATTTTCTTTGAGATCTCTTGCTTTTCTCTTATACTATGCCTGACAAATCTCTTGCGTCACCAAACTCCATGGCAGAGATGGGTTAGTTATACATCAAATTTTCCTCTTATTCCTGGGCAAAGTAACCATCTGCCATCTTACAAAGCACATGCAAACATCAATTTTACTCCATTTTATTTTATTTTTGTGAGGCAGAGTCTCACTCTGTTGCCTTAGAGTGCTGTGCCATCACAGCTCACAGAAACTTCAAGCTTCTGGACTTGAGCAATCCTCTTGCCTGAGCCTCCTGAGTGGCTGGGACTACAGGTGCCTGTCACAACGCTTGGCTAGTTTTTCTATTTTTGTAGAGATGGAGTCTCACTCTTGCTCAGGCTGGACTAGAACTCCTAAACTCAATCAATCCACCGCATCAGCCTTCCAGAGTGCTAGGATGACAGGCGTGAGCTACCACACCCAGCCCAAACGAATTTTAGAATTTGGGAGAATCCTGTGTGTTGGAGCTCTTGCACATTGCCTTTACAACTCTCCATTGGTAACATAATGTTGACAGAGCAGTGGGTCTCCTATGACACTGTGCATGGACCCTTGAACTGTCCCTTTGCTAGCATTTGGGATACATTGTCAGCTCCTCAACTTAGCACATAAATCCTACTATAATCCATTCTCTGCTTTCCACCTTCCTTAAACAAAACCACACAGACAATCTACTCCAGATATTAGCAACTGCAATGCTTCACGCTTTGTATATGCTAATTCTCTTTTCTAGAATCCATTTTCATGCCTTCTGCTTGAAGATAACCCCTGCAATCCTTCAAAGCTCAGCTTAAGCATCACTTCCTCTACGAACTCTTCCCGGACGACGCTCTGCTGCTCTGCCTCTCATGCATTTATTTCCATCCTTTCTCAATGACACTTTGTCATAGCACTGACCATACGGTTTCCTAAACGTTGCTAATTGCGAGCTGCTCTCCTATATGATTTGATTTCATATCTAAATGTGCTCAAAAAATGTGGAATAAATATGGTTAGTTTCGCATTTTTTGACATCTTTGTGCTCTCTTTTACCCCAGGGGCTAAAATTAGCCGTCAGAACAGATGGCTTGTAAGAACTGGCCTTAAGGATGCTACAAAGAAGGTTCAGTTGTGGTCCTGGACATGCGTCTTTCTCTGGGGTTCCATTTCTGAAGTGGAAATTAATTTGATGCTTCTCTGGAGTGGTGTTCAGATTAATGCTGTGCCATTTGTAAAGGCCTCTAGGACTCTCCCATGAAGGGCATTTGATATGAGCCTCATTGTTACACAGGGCTGTCGTAGGGTTCATCTATTTGCCACTCAGCAAGACATTTGACATTCTCTTAATTCAGCACATCCCAGGATTAATTAAGAGATTTCTGGAAGTCTCAGAGCTGTACCTACTTTAACATCAGTGTCTCTGAATGTTGATCTTGACATCCTCACTTTGAACAGCTACGGGGTATTTAAATGATAACCTAACATACAATTAAGACTGCTTCATCCCAGTAAGAATTCTGAGTAGAATTTTATAGCACTGGATAATGAATATATTCTCCAGGGCCATATATGGTATTCGAAAAGAAACCCTAGTTCCCGGTGTTTAGCCATTTAACTACAACATCTTCCTGAATAAAGACTATTAACTAAAACTATAGAAGAGAGCTGAAGCCTTCATGAGGACAGATAGTTACCAAAATGTGAATCTAAAATTATCTTCTCCCATCTTCACAGCAAAGCTTCCAGTGTTGGGAGGGACCCTCTTCCTTCAGTGATCTCACAGAAGGGGCAGAATGGGTTGGAAGTCTGGAACAGGAAAGCCCTGTTCTGCAGGTTTTCTGAGTGTTTATCATTTACGAGATCAGGAAGGAATGGGGCATGTGGCAATCCAGACAGCTGCTGTTCCCACAGGCCTAAAAGAAAACAGCCCTGGAAGAGCCATTTCTATGTATGGATGCGATGTCTCACGCCCAGAGCTATGGAAATCAGTGGCCACAGGAAGCTATGCTTCCCTCTTGCCAAAGGTGGAAAGGTTCTGTTTTAACGAAGGACGATCAGCTAGGATGTCAATTCAAAAGCTATCAGTCATTCCAGGGATCGAGGTTCTGCAACATAAATTTGGTACTCATGTCCCTTTCCTGTTGTGTCAGACTGTCACTTTCTTGCTTTTTACACAGGGCATACTACTTCCAGAATAATCATCTGAAAATACTGCTTTGTATGATAACTTCCCATTCAAAAACTTAATTGTGTTATAAAAAGTATTTAATCCTCTTACAGGCTGTACTAGAAATGTAAGACCTTCCACAATCTGGCTGCACCCTCTTTATCATATCATTTTCTGACTACCCTCAACAGCAAGCTCTATTCTGGGCAAGTGAGACGCCTCTTCCCTGCTCAATGTTTTGTATTTGCATTCCTTCAGGCAAAACTTCCCTGTCAGTTCCCTCTGCTCGGACTTTCCTATCTATGTGACATTTGTTCACTGAATCTTCCCACATTAATAAGTTACCCCTTTAAATTTAATTTATGCTATGCCCATCCCTAAACCCCATAATTCAGCAACAAAAATACACATATTTCAGTATGTGTGATTCTCTCGTCTCTATGCTGTATCTGAAGGCACCCAGGGGAACAGATCGGAGCCATTTACTTCTGGGCTCCATTTCTTTTTTTTTTTTCTTCTTCTTTTTAAATTGAAGTGAAATTTTCATATGATACAATTTTCCCCATTTAGCGTACATTTCTATGAGTCTGAAGAAGTTACTACAGTTGTGTCACCAACATTACAATGACGGTGTCACTGGAATGGTTGGTTCCACCACCCAAATACTTCCCTATGACTTCCACCCGCCTGTACCTACTCACGACTCCATCTGTTTTCTGTCTCAGTAGTTTTTTCCTCTGCAGAACCACATGGTACTTAGGTGTTTACATCTGGGTTCTTTTCCTTAGCACAGGGCATTTGTAATCATTCACGGGCAAGTCAGCAGCACGTTCCCTTGTATTCTGAAGGAGTGATTCAGTGTGTGCACATACCTGGTATGTTTATACATTTACCAGTTGGAGAACATTTGGGTAATTTCCAATGTGGGACAATAAAGCGGCCATAAACATTTTCATACAAGTTTTTGTTTGAACACAAGTTTTTATTTTACTTGGATAAATGCCTAGAAGTGGGATTGCTGGGTTGTGTGGTAAGTAAACGTTGAAATTTATGAGAGGCTGCCACGCAGTTTTTATAGTGGCTCTGGCCTTCTGCATTTGGACTAGCAATGAATGAAATGTCCAGTCATTCAGCATCTTAATTGTATCAGGTATGTAGTTGTATCACACTGTAGTTTGAATCTGTGTTTTCTTAATAACTAATGATATTAAACATCTTTTCAATTGTGCTATACTTTATCCTTTTGGCTATTTCATACTACTAGCAAAGGGTTAAGAATGTATTAAATGCTTAATAAATATATGTGGATTGTTAAATTGCAGAACAGCAAAACCACTCACTTTTATATGCCAATTTCCTCCTGTTACTAGTCACTGACATTGCTTGAACACCTACTGTGTGCCGAGCACTCCAGGAAGTGTTTTACATGTATCTTGTTCAATACTCACAGTAGCCCTGTAAGTGCGGTGGGCATTATTATCCACACTTGACAATAAAGAGGGTGAACAATATTGACTTGTCAATATTCAAATCCTTCTCTTTCCCCCAGGAGCTTTGCATTTGCATGTTCTGGAAGGTTTTTATACCACTACTAATGATAGGTGAGGAGGTAAATTATTACAAAATAATCCAAAAGAGAGTTAAATGATCCACATAGTAAAGAGACAATTCAGAGATTGGTGGGGCCATGGGAACAAAAGGAACAGTAGTACCTGAGAGAGGCAGGAGAAGAGGAGTTGTGGGCATGAGGGTAAGGGGGAAAGGAAGGAGGGGTTTTCTGTTTGTGTGTTTTAGTTTCAGGACTTCAGTTCAAAAAAAAAGACAGGATAGGGAGCCAGACATTGTGGTCTGTAGTCTCAGCTACTCAGGAGGCTGAGGCAGGAGAATCGCCTAAGCCCAAGAACTAGAAGTTGCTGTGAGCTGTGATGCCAAGCACTCTACTGAGGGTGACAAAGTGAGACTCTGTCTCTAAAAAAAAAAAAGGGAAGAAAGAAAGAAAAAGAAACAAAAGACAAGATAGGGAGCAACAATGTGATGAAGAAACTCAAGAAATGAGAGGGATGCAGGGAGTGTTTGTTACGCTGACGAATTAGTGCCATTATTCTCTTTCTGGAGTCTTTTTGAGGGAATTGAACAAAAACAAGGTTTTTAGGGAAGAAAGACTGGATTTTTGTTGTATTGACATTAGTGAAAGCCTTGCAACTTATTAAGATTTCACCAGCGACAAGCACCCCCACTTGTACATGTGTGTGCACACGTGTAAATGTGTGTGTAGTTCTGTGCAGTGTGATCTAAGGTGTAGCTTTGTGTAACCACCACCAGGGTCAAGACATTTAGCTGTTGCACCATCACAAGACTCCTTTGCCTTCTTGCTTCCTCCTGGAGCCAGACCTCCCACCCCATCCCACCCCACCCCACCCTACCCGTAAGCCCTGGCAGCCATACCTTTGTTCTCTAGCTCTGTGAGATCTTATTTCACAAATGCTCTTTATGCATTTGTCCTTAGGGGATTGTCCTTTTCCCTCAGCATCACTTTTGAGGTTTATGCAAGATGTTGCACATATTAATAGTTCGTCATTTTTATTACTGGGTGATATTCCACAGAATGAATATATCACAGTTTATTTAATCATCCATCCATTAAGGGACATTTTTGTAGTTTATGGTTTTGACTATTATGAATACACCTGCTATGAACATTTGTTCATAACTTTGTGTGTCAAAATAAGTATTTGTCTAGGATAAATTCCTATGGGTATGATTCTTGGATTGTATGTTAAGTCCATTGTTCTTTTTATTTCAAAAGAAAGCATCACACTATTTTCTGAAGGGAATATATCAGCTTATATTCCCACCAGCAATGCCTGAGTGATTCCATTTTCTGCACCCTTCTGGTAGTATTGGGTGTTATCACTAATTTATATTGTAGTCATCCTGATATGTGTGAAGTAATATTTCATTGTGATTTTAATTTGAATTCTTCTACTGACCAACAATGTTGAACATCTTGTCCTGTGCTCATTTGCTGTCTATGTAGCTTCTTTGTTGAAATTTTCTGTCATGTCTCTGTCCATTTTCTAATTTTAAGTTTGTTTAAATGCTGAGATTGATGGGCATTTTGGTTGTGTCCACGACTTGGCAATTATGAATTGGGCTGCAATAAACATTCTGGTGCAAATGTCTTTGTAGTAAAATGATTCTTTTTTTCCTGTTGGGTAGATAACTAGTAATGGAATTGTGGGATCAAATTATACCCTATAAATATATACAGTTATGATTTTAATTAAAAATTAATTTTAAATAAGAAAAACTTGGAAATAACCTAAGTTTAGCAATATAGTAAATTGACAACAAGAAATATGAGGCAGTCTCGAAAAATGTTTGTGAAGATATGTTTACCACATAATACTAAGGAATATGTTAAGTAATGATATAAAAAGGTAAAGTTAAGTAAGATAAGAAAAATGCTGAGATTGAGAGTTATTTATGTGTTCTAGATATTAGCCCTCTGTCAGTTACATGACTTGCAAATATTTTCTTCCAGTCTGTCACGTGTCATTTCATCCTTAACAGAAACGTTCTGTGAAATGCAACTTGCACTAATGCCAGTCATTAGACTGTCAATTCTTTTTTTTTTCTTGCAGTTTTTGGCCGGGGCTGGGTTTGAACCCGCCACCTCTGGCATATGGGGCCCGGCGCCCTACTCCTTTGAGCCACAGATGCCGCCCAACTGTCAATTCTTAACTAGGGTTACAGGGATGGGTAAATTGAAACTCCAGGAGAATGTATCTATCCACTCTGTAATTCTCCCTTCTTCAAAGTTAGTCCACCTCTTGATCCTACCATATTGCTAGAATCAAGAGGTTGACAGTATATTACACAATTTCTTACCAAAATAGTATTTGTGTGTCTTGTTATCACAGTAATGCCTGCCTGAGACAGCATGAAGTGAACTTCACATTTCTACCTTATCTTCTCTAATAAAGTAAGTAGACCAGGAGCTACAAGTTTGGCAAACATTCAGGAATCTTACTGGTGTCCTTAAAAAATACAGAGGGTACCAAAAATGTGGACACACACACTGAAGAGAGGAAAAAAAGGTATTAAAATTGTAATACTGAATGGATACTGATAACAAAATATGAACCAAGTCGCATTGGGCACCTTTTGTCATTGCAGAAGTCAAATGTGACTTGAGTATTACAATTTTAATACAGTCTTTTCCTTTCTTAAAATGCATATATATTTTTTGGCACCTTCTGTATTTTGACATCCAGACCAGCAAAAATCTTGGAGATTATTGCCTAAAGCTGGGTGAAATGAGCCTTTGTTTTCTAAAGAAAGAGGAAAAAAAAAAAATCACACACCTTTTATTTAGCTACTTTGGTTGGTATTAAAATGTCTGGGCAACTATGATTTCAGTAGCATGTCATATTTTTAAACACTGGAAGCTGCGGTGGCTGAGGCCTGGAAAGGCCCCTCTGTGTGCAGCAGATCCCATCAGCAGAGGCTGCACTAATCCTGGGGATGCAGCACTGCAAGGCTTAACATGGCCAGCGCTGACAGTCAAGTGGAGGCACAGCACAGTGACGCCTGCTTCCCTGGCAGTGTCCTCACCCAGTATCATATATATTTTCTAATTTGATTTTGAGTTATGTAATGTCCCACTTCATGGATATGGAAATCAAATTCAGAGGCAAAAACCAGCAGAAAATGGCAGAGCTATATCTGACCAGATAGCGAACGCTGCTCCTTAGAATATTATTTCTCCCAATTTAGAATTCATACTGCAACTTAAATTACTATTGAGTCATAGAATGTTTATCATAGAATGTAACTCCAGGGTCTCACTAGAGAGATTTAATATTACAATAAATTCCTTCATGCTATTGATGAAGTAATTTTATGTAGTTTTAAAAAGCAATGCAAAGGTAGCACAGGCAGCCTAATTTCCTGTTTTATTCTGAATTCATTAATATCTCTATAGAAGCACTAACCATACCTTATTATACCTAATTATACCCATGTCTCTTGTCACTAAATAGTAAGCTCCCTGAAAGCAAGGATAAATTCATGGTCATCTTTGTAACCACATAGCCTAGTATAGTGCCTGGTCTATGGATCTAAAATCAGCAGGATTAATTGTAGTTATATCTGTCTAGCCAGAGTCATTTTTTAATTTTACTTTGACTATGGAAGAACATTTGCATTAGGCATGAAATACTGCCTCAAATACCTTTCATACGTAGGTGGAGTGAAAACCTACCCAGAACAATACCAGACTCTAGCTTTCATCATCAATTATATGAACACATACAATTACTATTATTTTAGCTGGTTTTTTATTTTACTTTATTTTTATTTTTTTAATTTTAGAATATTAGGGGGTCCAGATGTGTGTTTACATACTTGGTTTTTGTGCAGATTGAGTTAAATGTACAAGTGTGCCCTTCACCTAGACAGGGTGCCCTGTGCCCAGTACATGTGAATGTCCCCACTCCCTCCTCCCCCACTCCTCCAGCTTGGTTTTCACTGAGATTCACCTCCACATGTGCACTTAACGGTTGACCAGTTAGTTCCACTTTGGTATTTTTTTTTTTTTACAGAGATTACTTAATTGTTTTATTTATTTTAATTTTTTAATATTTGGGTATTATGAATACATAATATTGGTCTGTCTTTATAGGTTACATGTGATTTTTTTATTATTATTAAATCATAGCTGTGTACGTTAATGCGATCATGGGGGACAATACACTGGTTTTATAAACAGTTTGACACATTTTGATCACACTGATTAACATAACATTCCTGGCATTTTCTTAGTTATTGCATTAAGACATTTATATTCTACATTTACTAAGTTTCACATGTACTCTTGATAGATGCACAACAGGTGTAATCACACCAATCACACTCCCTCCACCATCCTCCCCCTCCCTCTCCTCCCTCGCACCCTTCCCCATATTCTTAGATTATAACTGGGTTATAGCTTTCATATGAAAGCCATAAATTAGTTTCATAGTAGGGCTGAGTACATTGGATACTTTTTCTTCCATTCTTGAGATACTTTACTAAGAAGAATATGTTCCAGCT